>RJWM01008786.1:0-71018 GCA_004363535.1 Dasyprocta punctata
TGTATCGTTTTGTTTTTGGTTCAATCCTACTACATCTGTTGGAATGGTCAGCTAATTTGAAGATAGCAAGGTATGTTATAGTAGCTATTGTACTCATATTATTGGTCTTCGAAGTTCTGTACCACTCCTACTGCTTTGTTTTGATTGACTTCATTTGTTACATTCTGTTATATTTTACTATCTTCAAAATAAAAAAAAAATTAATATACCACATTTATAGAACCAAGGACAAAAACCATATGATCATCTCAACGGATGCAGAAAAAATGTTTGACAAAGTTCAGCACCCATTCATGATAAAAAAAAACTATACAGAGAATTGAAATAGATGGTTTTTATCTCAATCTGATAAAAGTCATCCATACAAACCAATAGCTACCATCATACCAAATAGTCAAAAACTGAAAACTTCCACTCTAAAAATCAGGAACAAGACAAGGACGTTCACTATCATCACTCTTATTCAATAAAGTTCTGGAAACATTAGCCAGACCTATTAGATAACAGAAAGAAATAAAGGAATAAGGATAGAAAAGAAAGAAGCTAAATTACCATTATTTGCATATAACATGATAATCTACATAGAAGACCAAAAAATTCCAATAGAAAATATTCTAGATTTAATAACCAAATTCAATAGCATGGCTGGACACAAAGTCAACACTCAAAATTCAACAGCATTTCTGTATACAAATAACAAACTCACTAAGAGAGAAATTAGGGAAACACTACCTTTCATAATAGCATCTGTTATGGTTGATACATTGTGTCAACTTGAGAAGTTTAGAAATTTCACTAAGAGAATCAGCAGGGAGCCAGGATCCTTATTTTGTAAATATCCTCAGCCTGTGCAAGAGGAGGACAGAGGCCATGTGAGTGCTACACCTGCCCTGGGGGCAGGTAACTTGCTTAGAATGTAAGGAAGGAGAAGAAGCTAGTTGTCCTCCCCTTTTGCTTTGGTTGCTTTTGTTGGTTGCTGCCTTGAAGTGTTGCCCCAGTGCTATGCAGCCCTGCATTAGAGCCAGCTGATTATGGACTGAAACCTCCACAAACAGTGAGTTAAATAAACCTTTCCTTCCTTCATTTTGCGTGTTGGGTATTTTGTCCCAGCAACAAGAGAAAAATAACCAAGACAGCCACCAAAAAACTGAAATTTCTATGAATCAATCTAATGGAGGAAGTAAAAGACCTTTACATTGAAACTACAATACTATGAAAAAAGGTACTGAGGAGGGTATCAGAAAATGTAAAGATAGCCTTTGTTCTTGGGTTGGAAGAACCAATATAGTGAAAATGGCCATACTTCCAAAACTGTTATACAGATTTAATGCTATCCTGATCAAAATTCTTCTGATAGCATGTCTCACAGAATTGGAGAAAACAATCCTAAAATTCATTTGGAACTAGAAGAGACCTAGAATAGCAAAAGCAATTCTGGGCAACAAAGGCAAGGCAGGGGGCATCACAATCTCTGACTTGAAATTAGAGCATACTACAAAGTCATCATGATAAAAATAGCATGATACTGAATGAAAAAAAAAAAAAAACCCAGAACTGAGGATCAATGGAACAGAAAAGA
Organism: Dasyprocta punctata; assembly: GCA_004363535.1. Lineage (NCBI taxonomy): Eukaryota > Metazoa > Chordata > Mammalia > Rodentia > Dasyproctidae > Dasyprocta > Dasyprocta punctata. The sequence continues at coordinate 1,580 of RJWM01008786.1, forward strand.
TGCAAAACAACTCCAAACAGACTCAGCTACCTTACCTTGGACAAAGAAGCCAAACATCTTCACTGGACAGAGGATAGCCTCTTTAATAAACAGTGCCAGAAAAACTGGCTTTCAACAGGCCAAAAATTAAATAGACTCATATCTTTCACCAAGCACTAAACTGAAATCAAAATGGATCAAAGATCTAAACATTAAAACAGAAACAACCTGTGGAAGAATAGGTAGAACTCTTAAAGACACTGGTATAGGCAAAGACTTTATGAACAAAACCCCGATCACATAGGAACTATTATAAAGAATCAACAACTGGGATCTCATCTTATTAAAAAGCTTTTGCACAGCAAGAGAAACCACCAACAGAGTGAAGAGACAGGTGGGAAAAAAATGTTTGCCACCTTTTCCTCAGACAAAGGACTACTATGTAGAATATATAAAGAAGTCGAAAAAGTTAGATCCCCTCAAATTTAAAAACCCAATCCAAAAATTGGCATCTGAAATGAAGATGTACTTCTCAGATGACGAAGTACAAATGGCAAATAAATCTATGAAAAAAATGTTCAACATTTAAGTGATGTAAATTAAAACAACACTAAGATTCCATCTCACTCCAGAAAGAATGGCCATTATCAAGAAATTAACCAATAACAAATGCTAGTGGGTCTGTGGGGAAAAAAATGAACCTTGTCCACTGTTCGTGGGAATGTAGACTGGTGTGACTACTGTGAAAATCAGGGTGGAGATTCCTCAAAAAGCTAAAACTAGAGTTTTCATTTGACCTGGCAATTCCCCTTCTTGGTATCTTCCTGCAAGAATTAAAAGCATCATACCACAGCGATATATGCACATCCATGTTTATAGCTAAATCTTGGAGACAGACCAGATGCCCATCAACTGATGAATGGATGAAGATGTGATTTTTAATATAATAGAGTACTACTCTGCCACACAGAAGGATAAACTTGAGACATTTCTTGTAAAATGGATGCACCTTGAGACCATACTTTTAAGTGAAATAAATCAGACACACATGTTTAAGTACTGCATGGTTTCTCTGGAGTAACTGAAGGTGCAAATAAGGACCAAAATGTAGAACAGATATTGGGAAATGGGAAGAAAATGTTCAAATGCAATGGAGAGGAGGGAAAACTGAAAGAAGACATAAGAGAAAAGAATAGAAGGAAAAAATGGAAACAAAGATTTTGTAAATAAGGAGAGGAAGAGGTGTTGAAGGGAGAGTAGGGGAACATCAATTGGCTTGATTAAATAAACTATGATCATTAAGGAGAGCATAGGTTTGTTACAGACAGATGTTAACACTGCCAGGGAGTAAGATGTGGGTTATAAGGTAGCATGGATAGTGTGATCTATTCATGCAAAATTTCTAATTTCATATAAATATATACATTTATAAAGAGATATTGGAAAAATATTTAGCAAAATGAATACAGTGATTATCTCTAATAGAGGTAGATTTGGGATAATTCGCTTTGAACATAACTATAGAGATGTTTATCTTCCTTTTCATTCTTACAATTATCATATGACACTTTCCCTGTCAGAATCATTTTTATAATCTCAGCAATTTTGTAACTGTCACTCTTAGAAATATCTTTCATATGCATCATTTTACAGAATGTGTTACATGCACTAGTGTGATAAATACGTTCACTCACTGAATTAAAAACCTTCCCTGATGCATCAAACTAGCATTAGAAAAATAATTTATAGGAGAGGAGAGGAGGAGAGGAGAGGAGAGAGGGGAGAGGAGGGGAGAACTTATATATGTCTTTACATAGTACATGCATGTAATGTTCATGTACACTAATATGAAGGCATTGTTTTACTGAAATAGCAAGATGAATTCTATCTTTTTCAACTAACATAAACTTAACTTTTTCATGTAAAAGTTTTCCAGACAGAATTAACAAAGAATGCTAAAAGCAAACAGCATTACTTGTGATGGAGTAAGAGCGTGTGGAGAGTACAAGTGACAAAAAAACCCCAATAAACTAGAACTGCCTTTCTCAAGTTAAGCTCTGATTTGGTTCTTATACAAGGAATAAGAAGAAGTATTTCGTCTCTATTTTCTAGTAATGAATGTTACACAGTGAGATAAAAAAAAACCTTTTTTCAGAGATGGAAAGGATCTTTGGGACATATATGCAGAACATAACATAGAAGAAAATTTTCTTTTTAACCCAACATATTTGCATATAAATCTAGGAATATACCAAGAGCGAGCATCACTAGAAAAGTTCTCTACATTCTGCAGAAATGACAAACTATGAATAGACAAAGCAACATATATTCATTGCCTGAAAAATTACCAAAAGAGCCTCCAAAAATAAGGGAAAGAAAATCATGTGAAGAAATTTTGCTAGTTTGCCTTCCATCCCCTAAACATGCTAAATTATGTAAGATATAGAAGTGGAGAAAGGGAATTTTGTGCGACGCCATTCTTCAGCCATTAGGTTTTCCAAGTCTGTAAGATTTATAAAATCACAGAGGTATGAGATACAAATAAAATCTGACTTTAAATAATCTTTTATCACTGCTGACATCCCTAAAAGTCTAGATCTTTTCTCTCAAAGTAATAAAACATTAGCACAAACCTCATCCACAACAGACTCACAGGATTCAATGTCAATAAAATAAGAAGAATCTTCAGGTTGAAACGTAATACACAAAAGGATGATCGATGTTAAAATATTTTCTTAATGGGGGGACGTCAACTGCTATTTCAAGAGTTAAAAGGCTACCTTATATGGAACTGTAAGACTATCTCTCCAACATGTAGTCAGTGGGGACATTTTAAATGCATTACCTTTAGGAGGAAAATACGACTTGCTTTCCGCTTTGTGAGGCCAGTCTACCACAAGAGGTCCAAATCTGCGAAAGCTGGCAGTGATCTCATCTACAAAACAAAGAAATGTCAGCAAAAGAGGGAAAAAATTATAATCAGAATAGCACAAAGTACATCTTTTTATTAAAAAAAAATACTTTGTATACTGGGAGTGGAAATCAGCAGTAGAGTTTGCTAATGCACACAAGGCCCTGGTTCAATCTCCAGCACTGCAAAAATATACAAAACTATCAAAAAATACTTTGAAGGCTCTTTTCCAAAGTACTAGAGGTCAGCCTAAACTTATGGCTTGGAAGGCTTGGATATACATTGTTACTCGCTTTTAACCATGCCAAGTTTGTTTCTAACTATTTGTTTCTTTTTACTGCCAACAACTTTGACAGAATTTGGAAGAAAAAATTCTAGTATTAGCTAAGATGACCTATATGTCAAATAAAATGAAGATTCTAAAAATACGAATGTTCTGTTTTCAGAAAAGGGTGAAAGTACAAAAAATATTTGCACTTGTATGGAATCTTTAAGTTTTTTTAGAAGTAAATTGATTCACTTTAGAAGCATGGGCCAATAAATAAGTAATTCAACTTGGTGAGAAAAATATTAAAATGTAATGATCTCTTTCTCTCATACAATACTACATACTTTACACAAAATATATAAAAAGTTGTAGTTCAATAAATTTGTCTTTCTAGTCAGATGTGGTGGCACACACCTGTAATCCCAGAACTCAGAAGGCTGAGGCAGGAGTATCACTAGGAGTTTAAGGCCAGCCTGAACTACATAGCGAGACCCTGTCTCAAAAAAAAAAAAAAAAAAAAAAAAAGTGTGTTTCTGACTTTTAACTCAAATTGTAAGGCTATTCTAACCTGCTTCCTACTCAGGTTTAAGATATCACTCTCTCAGTCACAAAAAAGAATTTGCTTTAAACAAAATCTGATTAATATAGATGATATTAATACAAATATAAAAATAGTCTGGAGGAAAAGCTATGTGCCATTTTAAGGCAGTAAGTCTAAAAAAAACTATTTTAAAAAACTTTTCTTCTCTGCTGTGTGTGGTGATGCATGTCTTTATGAGTTTGAGGCTAGCCTGGGCTACATGGTGAGTTCAATGTCAACCTGAACTGCATAGCAAGCCCCTGTCTCAGAAAACAAACAAAAATAAATGAAAGATTTTTTTTTTCTCTCAAGAAGAAAAACATGATAAATTAACCAAGTGTCATAGCTAGAATAATGCTGGGAAAACAAGTCTGTTTTAATAATATTTTTATAGCAGATCCAAAGTCTGCTGAAGTAGAGTTGTTATTTCTTGCTTTAAGTTAGCTTTGTCATACTTCTATTTTATCTATGCATTCAACAAATATTGACTATCTACTGAATGCTAAAAGAAATAATTTCCTTGAATTTAGGCATTAGAGAAAATTCACCTGTATTTTAGACTAGCATTATCTCAAAAATATCACTAACAATTCTAATTCATCTTCATTCTTTTAAAGATAAGACAGAGATATGCTTTTCATTAATAGGTATTTAATGTAAAATATGATGGTATGATAGAAAGCCCTATAATCAGACTAACTGATTTCTAAGTACACCATTAGCTACATAATCAGGGCATATTATCTCTCTCTGATCTTCAGTTTCCTCATCTGAAAAATGAAGATGATAGGATATACCTTATAGGACAGGTATGAGTATTAAATGGGATAATATGAAATACTTAGCACAATAATGGACTTAATAGTAAATGTTTCATATGTATTAGTTCTCATTATTACTCCTAAATTAAGAAGTAGGGAATAAGAAACTGTTGAGAGATTCCTGCATTACCATATATGAATATAGACCTGATTTGTATAATCTATTACTTCTTCATTTATCAAATATCCTCACCTCCTACACATTAAGATATAAATATCCTACAGCTGACTTGGAAAGTCAAGGTCAGATGGCACGTAACCCAAAACCAAACTTAGTGAATTAGTGAATGCATACCTTCATCGATGTCAGGAGGAAGTCCTCCAACAAACACCTTTCTTGAATAGCGTTCTACTCGTTCCCCATTTTGACAGCGAGTGGGAGAACTCAAACCAGATGACAAGGCCTGATCACCATGGCTATCATCCAAGAAGGCGTCTTCAAAGGGAAAGAGAGAAGATCGACCTGAAACAAATATATAGGAGTTTCTATAATTAGAATGATTTTCCTGGACAATAGTGCTTTATAAGAAGCCCAAAGTGCAGAGTGAAGTATACAAAAATAAATAAATAATAAATAAATAACATAACATAACATTAAAAAAAAGTGCCCTGAGCTTCTGCTTTTCCAATAGAATATATTAGTGAAGATTACCAGATCTAGACAATTTTATACCATCTTTTTTCTGTAAGGGTATATAGAGTCCTGAGATGATAGCTAAGGAAGAAGCATTGAAATTATAGCTGTTTTCCTTGCTAAAAAAAAATCATTACATTTTACTCATATAGTCCCTATCACAGTTGCTAAGAGTATACTCAGCAGTTATTTTTCCTTACTTCTGTCTTTTTTTTTTTTTTTTTTTTTTTTGTGGCACTGGGGATCGAACTCACAGCCTCACACCTGCCAGACAGGTGCTTAAGCCACTGAGCCAAACTCCCAGCCCTAGTTTTTTGAGGCAGGGTCGCACTATGTAGCTCAGGTCGGCCTTGTGCTTGCGTTGCAGCCCAAGCCAGCCTTGAACTCACAACACTCTGCCTACCTCAGCCTCCCAAGCCCTGGGATTAAAGGTGTGTGCCACCACACCCGGCTACTTCTGTCATTTCTTAAAACAAGCAGAAAAACTAATATCTATTTACAGTTTTTTTTTTAAATCTGCTTTTGATGGTGACCTCAGGGGCTCAGTTCTAAAGATTGGCACTGATAGCAAAGGGAATATTAAACTGATGACAGAAACTAATAACTTCTAATACAGGACTAAAGATCAAATTTACCCTGTCATTCCAAGCTATTTCAATTTGAAAATAAACATGTTCTATAATGTAGGACAAGCAAATAAAAATATAAAAATTAAGATGTAGGAGTATAGATATAGATGTAGTCATTATATCTTAACCCTACTAATCCTGGCTATATTACACACTACTCAAAAATACATGAAAAGAATACAGAATTATTTTCCTTAACTCCATTGTCAAATAAAATTTGCAAAGAAAAGGCACATACGCATTCTACATGACTATAAGAAAGATACCAGCAGTCTGCCAATAATATAATGCCACTTGGCATTGCATAATAAAATGAAAGTTTAAAAACAAATATATTTCTTGTTTGAGTCTGTGAGTTCCTGATAAAACTTCCCACTAAAATGAACTCTTGAGCACTCAGTTTTGAAGAAAAAAAGAGAAAAGTTTCCTTCAAAATATATTCATGGACTTCCTGCAAAATGGCCGACCAGATAACACCACGATAGGGAGACTCCCTGGAATATACCATCCAAATGCTGGAATATAAAATAATATAATAACAGAGAGAAGGAAAACAGAGGGAGATAGATCCTCTGGACCCAAGAAGAATCTAAAACAAGAACTGTAGCCTACGGAAAGAGTAAAAATAAAGAAATAAACAAACATAGGCGGAGACCGGCAGCACCTCTGACCAGAGCCAAATCCAATTAGAGGCGGGACCTGAACTGGGAAAGTGTGACTAAAGTGCTGGTGATGCGTGATTGAATTGCTGCAGTTGTGGCGGTGATGGCGGAGGCAGTGATCGATTGTGGAACGAGGTGGTCACGAGCAGGCAAGTGAGTGAACCTGGTGGGCCCCAGCCTCCCATCCCCCACCCCTGAAGGAGAGCGAGGGACAGGCACCCATCTTGAGACCAGAACTGCACCTAATTAGGCACGGTTCCTTGTTCACACTGGGCCCTGGAGGGTCCTGGCAGAATCTGCACGGGCACCCTGGGGGTGATAAGGGAAGTTTGGTGGACAGCCCAGTACGGGTTCCCAGGCAGCGGCCCCATCCTTGCACACTGCACCAGACATCCGTGGAGTGGAAACAGGCTTGGGAAAGGCAGTGGACCAACACAGGCTCACTGCAGAGAAATTAGGAGATCCTTGAATAGCTCAGGAAAATGCCAAGATGGAAAGGTAGAGGGCACTCTCCGGACTCCGATACAAGCAGAACAAATCCAGGAGAAGCAAATGCAGAAAGGGTCGGGAGTCCAAAAATTAAACTCTCAGAAGAAATGACAACCGAAGTGGGGAGACAACTCCATGAAGCTATAAAAGAAATTAAAGCGACACTGTTAGCCCAACTGAGAATTGAAATGACATACATAATAGGGGAATCATTTAGCGCCTCTAAAGGAGACATAGCCAGAAAGGTGGAGGATGGAAAATCAAAGGAAATTGAGAATGAAACAAATAAAGACTTAGAACGCATCAATCAGATTCAGAGAGACTACCAGGAACTCAAAGACTCCAATAAAAGTTGGCAGAACCACCTGAAGGAAACTAAAGATAGTCTTTCAAATCTGGAAGAAAAAATGGCAGCCTGGGAGAGAGAAAGGAAAGACTTGTTAAAAATAATAAGAAATCTGGAAGTGGCAGTACAACAGCTGCAAGACAACCCAAGCAAATATAATTTACGAATAAAAGGTGTGAGTGAAAAAGCAGAGATCAATACAAATCAAATTAAAAGCCTATTTACAGAAATAATTTCAAAAAGTTTTCCAAGCATGGGAACAGGAAGAGACTTTCAGATAACTGAAGCATATAGAACTCCAGCTAAACTTGACCAACATAGGCCAACACCCAGACATATAATAATCAAGATTCCAGAAATTCAACACAAAAACAAAATATTAAATGTTATTAGAGAAAAGAGACAGATTACCTACAAAGGAAGGCCCATCAGAATTATGACAGACATCTCAACACAAATCATCAGGTCAAGAAGAGCTTGGAGTGAAATGTTTCAAGCCCTGAAGGAAAATAACTTCCAACCCAGATTGATGTACCCCACAAAATTATCTTTTAAAATCAACGGAGAAACAAGATACTTCCACAACAAAGAACAACTAAAGGAATTTATGACAACCAAGCCAACCCTACAAAGAATACTGAAGGACATTCTAGAGAGAGACAAAGAAGTCCACTGCTCCAGAAACAGCGACAGAGAGATACCATCGAGCAAGGCAGACAAATGAATAATCCATCAATGGGATTTAAGTCCAGTACTGTTTTCAATGAGCTGTTTAGTTTAATCCTATTCTACCTCGACTGGCCTAACTTTATCATAATGATGACAAAGACAGCTAGTGTAAATATAACAAAATTTATAAGGGTAGCCTTCAATGATATATGATCACCTTGCTTCAAAACCAGGTATTACTTTCACTGCTCTGTTCTGAGGGATTTTAACCTATCTTAGTGTGTTTGTGTTACAACAGATGATATAGGCAACTGCCTTGAAGCTAATATGAGGCACTATAGAAATCAACACTGCATTACTATGTATTGCCTCCATTACCTTATCTGTTATTGGTTTTATTCAGTACTATTTCGTTCAACTATATTTGGCCAATTGGTAAGGGCATTTAGTTTGAAGATAATAAGAGGTATTACAAGGGGAACTGATGAAGGAAGGTATGGAAAAACGACATAGTTTTATATGAGGGTATTCATAAGATAGTTTAAAAGACTATACTACTAAATGCATTAACTGGTGAGAGAGAACAGTTGATATTCATATGATTAGATCAATCCTACATGTCTTCACCTGTCAATCTGAACAGCCCCTTAATAGTAACGATATACAACTTTGCAACTACTGTAAAATTCCAACCATCTAAATTCCTAAACCTATAATTTTACAGTATTGGATATGTTGTTGTTGTTTGTTAATCCCTTTAATTTTTTGTTTCTCTTATGTACAACCATTCTTTTATCCTTTATTGGTTTCACTCTGAACTATTTCGCTTGATTATGTTAGAACTGATGTTATGGGTAGTTATTTCAATGATAACAAGAGGTGTTCTAAGGGGAAAGGAAGGAAGGAAGGGAAAAGGAAAAAGACATAAATTTATAAATATGCATAAATAAGACAGTTAAAAAGCTGTATTACTAAATACATTAGCTATTGAAAAAGAAAAGTTAATATTCCTGAATTGATAAATCTTACATGTCTATATCTGTCAATATGATCAACCCCTATGAAGGTAAAGATATGCAATATTGTAACTACTGTCAAACTTCAACCACCTCAGTGTGTAAACCTACAATGTTATTGTATCAGATGTGTTATTGTTGTTTGTCTGTCTTTTTTGCTTTTTGTTTCTATCTTCTGTATCTATTTTCTCTTAAATAATATATATATATATATATATATATATTCACATAGTGTATTATTCAGAGAGAAAGAAGTTTATTCTATTCTGTCCATATTTCCCTGAAACCTAGGTTTTGCACAACAGCCAACTCTCTGTAACAGAATATAAATAGCCTTAGAAAAGTACTGAACATTTTTTAACCAAAAAAGTTGCTAATATAACTGTTTATTTTATGAATAAACCAGGTGGTGTAAGAAAGTCACTGTTTTGATGCTAGGAATTCATAAGTAAAAGGGCCAAAGGCATGCAGGCTGGGGTATGGGTGGGGGCACCAGAGAACTTTTTATTTAGCTCTTCTCAGCATAGCTACAAAGAAAGAAAACAGAATATTTGTTGCCTGGTTCCACCTATCGCTTTTAGCTTGGCAGGAAATAAACAATAATAAATTCTCATCCTTTGATGTTTGATTGTTGACGGTAAAAGAAAAAGATCTGGACTAACTACAGGCAAAATGAGATGTTTAAAGACACCCAGAGATTGTTCTCCACCAGGAGACAGGTTATCTCTTCATGTAGTCCACACTCAGTGACTCTCACATATACTCATACGATGCTCATGCCCCAATCAGCATTTCCCATAGAATGTCCTACTCCACCTCTAACTTCAACATTAGTGACATGAGATTCTCAGAAAACAAGAACTGATAAGAGGAAGAAGAAAACAAATGATTTGGGATACATATTACATATTTTATGCCCTTCCCAGAGATTCCAGTTCACATTAGGAGGAAAAAAAAAAAAAAAAAACAGACTCTGCTGCAGTAAAGAAATATTAATTTGCTCCAGTATTATTCGGATCTAAGATAAACCAAGTCTTTAACACACAAAACTCAGTAGAAAACAGTATGTCAAGAGCAACAAACAACGAAGAAACTTCTGCGCTGGTGAAAGAGATAGGCAACTACAGAGAATCATAAAATAGGTAAGTACTAAGAGAAATCAAATGACACAAGAGTTCAATTTGTTGCTCTCTTTGGGAAGACATGTGGAGTGATTTCATAGGAGGGCAATTTTGAGCAGAATCTTGGGAGTGGGAGTTTCTGAGGTAAAGAAGAATCCACAGAGAAAATACCTTCAAAATGCTCTTGATTTTTGCCTCCAAATCTGCTCTTCTTGAGAGTTCCTTAAAGATCTCAATTAAAATGACTATTATTCATATTTAATTCAATCCAGAAATCTAAGTGTCATCCTTGACATCTTGTACATGCTACATGCTAAATCCATGTCTTGCTAAATCTTGCCGATTCAAGCTCTAAATAAAGATTCCCTTAAGTTCTCTCCATCCCGAGTCCTAACACCCTGGTCCAGGCCACCACATCACACCTCCAGACTCAGTCTAACAATCACATGTGTATAACCCCTTTAGTCTAATAATTTTTACTGTGTATTCCACAATGCTCTCCCCGCAAAACAGCCAAAGTTGCCATTTTCAAACATTAAAAGGAACACATAATTACTACAGGCATCTAAGTTAGATAAAAATTAATATACAGTCAGAAAGGGACTGGGTTCTCAAGTCAGTGCAAAAGATGAGAACCTATCAAAACTGGTTGGAGATATATCTGAGGAAGGCAAGACCTCAAGATTAAAGTCATACTGGCCAGTTTTACATAATTCTCTAAGGTAAGAATGGAACCTTGAGATTGTACTCTGATTGGCACTCCCCTTTAGGTATTTCCCATAGAAATAAACCATTATCTCAAGAAGGCTCTCCTCTTGCATCCACTAAGAACAAGACTAAGATTTAAAAATAAATACATAAATAAATACATGCATAATAAAAAGTTAAAAATTTTTTAAATTAAAAAAAGACTAAGATTAAGACTAAAACTACTAAGACTACTAAAACTACTAACACTAAAAAACAAGACTAACACTATAGGTTATCAACTAAGGTTCATGATGTCATCCATATGCCCTATTCTTCTACCCACTTTGTACCCATCTCATGACTTTGTCCCCATCTCATGACTTTGTCCTACAAAACACATTCTTGGAGAGATGACCTTGGTCGCAACCCATTCAGGACCCTTTCCATCTCTCTGGAGCTACTCCTATTCCTCATTCCTCTTTCCCCCTGCAAAAAACTTTCCTACTCTTAACCTCCTCTGTCCTTCAGAATTCATTCTTTGACTTCAGGGGACATGAACTCGGCATGTCTGACATCTAGCAGCTTGCGAGTTCTATCATAATCACACTCCACACTCAACACCTCCAAAACTCTTCAATGACTTCCCCATTGCTTTTCAGATATGGTACAAAAATATCACCGCAAACCAGTGGATCTCTGCTTACCTCTCCTAAATCAGCTGCTGTCTCTCCCTCTTGCTAACTACTCATAATAACACAGACCTTCCTATTTCCTGATTATTCCTTCTTGCCATAGGTGCTAAGGACAAGATGTTCACCCTCCCCTCTACATAAGCATTCCTTTCTCAAACTCCCCCAATTTCCAAATTGATGTCTACTAATTCTTTAGGTCTCAGCTGAAGTCATTTCCTCAGGTGCAATCTTCCCTTAACTTTTAGATTAGTTAGCCTCTTGTATCCAAGAATAGTACCTTGTACTACAACTTCTTTACACTTTCCACAACTACTATTAGACAATTGTGTGGGTTTTTATTGAGTACTTCTTTTAGGGACCAACTTGATTTTGTTCACCATCATGTCTTCCTGCCCTAATTAGAACACATTACAGCACTCAAAAAATGTTAAATGTGAGGCAGCATCCAAGGACAGCAAATGGTACGTGCAAAGACATCCTTTGCAAGCATACCCTAAAACACAAGACACAGCTGTGAGAACACAGAATATGCAGTGATGCCCTAGAAAACTGAACTCCTTTCCTGTTTTTATTTGCACAAACATCATGTTTTAAATTCTATTTTATAAAAGCACTAAGATAGTTTTCCATTTTTAGAATTAAATATTTCATTCTAATTCATTTCATCTCTGTCCTACCAGAATGACTTTGCTAAGATCTCTCTGATCGTGTTACACCCAAATTCTACTATAGCTTCTATCATTTCCACCAGTAATTTTAACCCAGCAATGACAGGTAGGTGGGTTGAGATTCTGAAGAAATCTTCAGCCACCCAGATGAGGGATAAGGACACCTTAAACCAGAGCAGTGAAAGAAAAAGCAGATGTTTAAGACATTCTCAAACAAAGAAAACTTTCTTTCTCATGGCCAACATAACCACAACCTATCCAGAGTATTTTGGCAAAGAAAAAAGCAAGAGTTGTAAAATTCTGAACAGTTTTCAAAATTGGTTATGAGTAGTTAAGGTACTCTCCCCAGGGTTTTAAAACCAAGTTTCTATCTTAATATAGATTTTATTTATTTTTGTTTTTTGAGATAGGATCTTGCCATGTATTTCAGGCTGGACTTGAACTCACTATATAGCCTAGGCTGGCCTGGAACTCCTGTCTCAGCCTCCGAAGTGCTGAGATTAGAGGTGTGTGCGATCACTACTTATTTTAACATTTAGATAGAGGACTATTAACTTTAGCAATCATTAGCAGTTTCATTACCATATGCTTGGAAATGAAACTGCTATTAATATGTAAATGATGCTTTGCTAATTGTAAGTAGAAACTAAGAATATAGGTATCAAAACCCGATCTCCTCAAATCTACTCATCTAAATCTGGTTGAAAATCTGCACTTTTCACAAATCTCCCTGATGAATCTGATGCTCAAATTTAAGAACCACTACAATGGATAATATCTCTCTGTACCAAGTAGTTACTAATAAAGTGTATGAAGCCTTGGAAAACATCAACATTCAGTCAAGTTAGGGAAGTATATCATCAGGAATACAAAATCTAAAATCTAACCATCCTTAAAGTAACATGTCTGTCTGAAGTCCTGGCAGAATAAAAAGTCTGCAGGAAGCATTTTAAAAAACAGAACTGGATGGCTGGGCAAGGTGGTTCACACTGTAATCCCAGCACTTGGGAGGCTGAGGCAGGAGGATCAGAATGAGTTCAAGGCTCAAGGCCAGCCTGGTTATATAGTGAGTTCAAGGCCAATCTGAACTATATAGTGAGAACTTGTCTTACAAAAACAAAAACAAACAGTGACCCTGCCTCGAAAAAAATACGGCTGGGAGTTTGGCTCAGTGGCTTAAGCGCCTGTTTGGCAGGAGCGAGGTTGTGAGTTCGATCTCCGGTACCGACAAGAAAAACAAACAAACAAAAAACAAAGCTGGGAGCTAGGGGTATAGTTCAGTGGTAGAACTCTTGTCTAGGAATACCCCAGGTTCAATCCCAAACTGAGAAGGAGGGAGGGAAAGAGACAGGGAAAGAAGTAGGAAGGAGGAGAGAGGGAGGGATCGACTGTAGATTAAGAATAAACACCTGCAATGCAGACCAAGAATAGAGAGAATTTTATCACAATGGGTAGAATGATTCCTTTATGGAATAGAATGACCCCTCTGCAAAATAATATTATAATATCCTGAGGGACGATTCTGTTAATGAATCTGACAGTTTGATACTGTGAATGAGTGATTCTTAATCCAGCAGACAAATGATCAGCTGCTGTTTTATTTCTATACACATTCATCTTCATGATAAATTTTAACACATTGGTATTCTGAACTGTCTAGTGAGACTGGTATTTCTACATTTATTTGGTTGGCATAAATCTGTCCTGAGGACATCATCCCTGGGAAGACTGCTAAAATTCTGATTCCTAGATATGTGTTATTAGTAACTGAAGCTTTCTAAATTGTTTAGTGAAATTCTGCTTCACCAAATAGCACCTGACATATTTCTTTTAGGGGAAACATTCTCCAAGCCAAAATGCTTTACCTAAGTCACATTATTCACCAAAAAAATTATAGTGTTATGTGCAGCATGTATAAATCTGCCTTAAACCTCAATATATTTCTAAAGAAAATATTTACATTCAATATTTCAACAGAAGGCGGAGAAAGTCTTAACTGCTATAACCCATTTGGCTTTCCACCAGTGGTCTTCTTCTCTGGTATCTATTTTCAGTTGCTGTCTAGAATGTAATTTTTTGGTCTAGTAATTGAAATAACATCACTGATGTGGTGATGACTTAAAACTAAAAGAACCTAATAAGAAAATTGGCAATTAGGGCCAGGCATTTAGCTCAGTGGCATAAGCACCTATACCAAAAAAAAAAAAAAAAAAAAAAAAAAAAAAAAAAAAAAAAAAAAAAAAAAAAAAAAAAAAAAAAAAAAAAAAAAAAAAAAAAAAAAAAAAAAAAAAAAAAAAAAAAAAAAAAAAAAAAAAAAAAAAAAAAAAAAAAAAAAAAAAAAAAAAAAAAAAAAAAAAAAAAGAAAAAAGAAAAAGAAAAAGAAAAAAGAAAAAAGAAAAGAAAAGAAAAGTGCCAAATAGAGGCCTGCAAAGCACTTGTTAAGCAAGGAAGGTTTGTCCAAGACAATTCCTCTCCAGGAGGCTCCCTTTCCTGCAAAAAAAGGTTGGGCAAACAAAAGTTCACTGGCCATGCTGTGCTGCCAAATATGCTCAGACATCTCCTTTGAGCGTCCAGGAAAGGCCCTGCAATGACTCCTATAGCTCTTGTGCACTTCTAGCCCAATGCTTCCATTCCAAGCCTGACCCTTTCATCTTAATCTCACAAATAATTCAGAAATCAGTCCTTCTGGAGGTTTAGGAAAAATACATAAAGAGATGTGACTCCCTAAAGTAACCTTCATGAAAGTCAAAGTATTTTTAGCCTAACCTCCAGTCTATGACTTTGGGCAAGACAGCTCTCACATAACATAGGAATTCAACTAGATGAATGATTTTCAAATCTCAAGAGACAGCAGAATCCAGAAATCTTGCAAAATAAAAAAGACCTTACTTAATACTAAAATGTGGTATATCTTAGGCATCACAAATATATTGTGTTTACAGCAATATATGTACACTCATGTTTATAGCAGCACAATTTGCCATAGCCAGATCTTGCAAACAATCTAAATGCCCATCAACTGAGGAATGGATAAAAAAGATGTGGTATTTTTATACAATGGAGTACTACTCATCCATAAAGAAGGATAAACTGGAGACTTTTATAGCTAATGGATGCAACTTGAGACCATACACATCAGTGAAATAAATAAGACACATATTTAAACATCATATTGTCTCACTAGTATGAGAAGCTGAAAGTAACAACAATGTATATGTGTATGTATATAGATATGTGTGTATAAAAACAGTTAAAATGACTATCCTACTGATTTCTCTGAGTTCAATAAAGAGAAAGATTTGTACTGGTATTGTTCAGACAATTGTAAGCAGATATCTTGTGGTCTGGGTGAATGATTTAGGGATGACAATGTGCAATGTAATGCACCATTGTTGCCCCCTGATTGATGTGTTTTGAAATTTTGTTTTAGTATTTTTCTTTTTTTTTTCTTCTTGAAATAAAATGAATTTTTAAAAAATGTGTTTAAAAGTGAGCTCTCTGGTATTTGATTTTTTTTTTTTTTTTTTTGTGGCACCAGGGATTGAACTCACAACCTTGTGCCAGTCAGACAGGTGCTTAAGCCACTGAGCCAAACTCCCAGCTAAAAATGACCTCTTGATAGTCTCTCCCAGTCCCATTTCAATGTGGCATTACAATTTATCCAACTGCTGAAGCTAGAACCTGACGGTCATTTTTGAGTGTTATTTGCTATATCCAATTCATAAATATGATTCCATCTGTTAAATTCTACTATTTATTCTCTTCTCCAGAATGTATCCTTAATTTTCTACTTTCCAACTCCACTGTCACATTCTATCCTACCTATCATCATCTCCTGCCTAGATTACTGACATGATCTCCTAACTGGGCAAGCCACTTCTCTTCCCATTCTGTTCCAAACAGCAGCCAAAGTACTGTTTATAAAAACATAAATCCAGTCATTTGACCCTACTTTAAAGCTTCAAAGATTTCCTTTTATAATTGGACCAAGTTCAAAATCTTTACCAGGCACTAACATCCAGAAAGATCAGATTACCTTTCCTTCTCCAAATTCATCTTAAGACAGCCTCTTCCCTTACCCACCAAGCTTAAGCCCATTCTAAAGTAAGCCCTTTATTGCCTCAAGCCTTTTAAATACAATAACAGCTTTACTGAAATATAATTCACATGTCATACAATTCACCCATTTAACTCATCTGTAGTCGCTCCATTTCCCCCCACCCCCACCCCTTGGCCCAGGCCAAACACTAATCTCCTTTGGTCTTGATAAATGTTCCTATTCTGGACATTTCATATAAAGGGAATTATACAAGATGTGACCTTTTATGATTAGTTTCTTTCACTGCTCAGTGTTTTCAAAGCATATCTGTGTTGTAGCGCATATCACTATTTTGCCTTAAGCCTCTTCACCTGCAGTTCCTTTCACTTCCTCTTTTAAAATAGCTGTCTTATGATATCTGGAATTTCCTTTACAACATTCCAGGGACAAAAAGGGGAGCAAATATGTGAACCAAATTGGCAAACATGCGTGATAGTTACTACAGCTAAGGGGTGGGTATATCAGAACTCTTTACTATTCTATGTTTGTGAATGTCTGAAATTTTCCATAATTAAAAAAAAAGAAATTTAAAACAATTTCTCCATCCTTTAAGTTTCAGCTTAAATACCACCTCTTCAAAGATGATCTCCCCACCTGAGAGGGAATTTTTCATTCTTTCCTGCCTATCACTTATCACTACCTTTAAGAATAAAAATATTTGTTTCATTTATATACTATCTCTCTCTCCTACTGGAAGGAACACTGAATAAAGTTGAGACCAGGTCTGGAGTTAAAAACTGTATAGGCATACAAACACATAATAAACAGAATTTGGGTAGAAGTTTCACAACTCCTTCCTTTATTCTTTCTTTAGCCTCTCCAAGACCAATTCTCTCTTGACTAGTGAAAAATGAGTCATCTTATTTTACTCACTATGTCCTAGGTGCAAATTTTCCTATTACTATGAGGAGCAGTAAGATTTTCAGATATTGTAACCACAAACACTCAAAATTCCTCAACAATGTCCATGCTTTACTCCAAAACCATCCATATCTTTAGACAACAAGCTCATATAACTGGTTCAAATTAGCAGGATGGCATGTTTGTACCATAGTCTCATCAGTATAGCTGACCTTTCTTCCCTTAAGCAGACTTCTGACAGAAAGACTCAAACTCAATTCTGTATATATGTTTTATTGAATGTTGGAACTTTTTTCTTTCTTTTTTCCTTTCTTCCTCTCTCCCCCCATCTCTCTCTCCCTCCCTCCAGCCTCCCTTCTCCCCTCTCTCTCTCTTTTCTTTTTGAGTGTGTGTCTGTGTGGTACAGAGGATTGAAACTATGCTAGGCAAGGGATTTACCAATGAGCTATATTTCTCAGCGCCACAAAAGAATTTAAGTTAGCAATTAAAGTCTTCCATTAATATCAATAGATTTTTATGGACTATATAGTTTTTATAAATTATATGCAGATGCACATGTACAACAGAGCCAGTGATTCTTTGCATTTGCTCGTTTACATTGTTTAGAAAGATTTTCTATAGCTTATGTGATGCTCTGTAACTAGGAAATTTTGTTAAGTATCATGAACACTGATAGAAAAGTGTTGCTCAGTGGTAAAATATATGCTTAGTGTGCATAAGGGCCTGGGTTTGATCACCAGCACTAAAAAACCCCACAAAAGTGCCAGGCATGGTGGCACACACCTTTAATCCCAGCACTCGGGAGGCCGAGATACGAGGAGCGTTGTGAGTTCGAGGCCAGCTTGGGCTACAGTGCAAGTGCAAGGCCGCTCTGAGCTACATAGTGAGACCCTGCCTCAAAAAACTAGGGCTGGGAGTTTGACTCAGTGGCTTAAGTGCCTGTCTGGCAGGCACGAGGTTGTGAGTTCAATCCCCGATGCCAGGAAAAAAAAAAAAAAAAAAAAGCAAATACCAAAAACCAAAAACCACTGGCACAACCAATATGTCCACTTATGGACAAGAGTTTCACAAAAACTCACATTTATGTAAAATGAAAAATACTACATACATTAAATGTAAGCAAATATCTGACAAGACACTATCTGATAGACTAGTTTCTAATGGAGATTATGACTGTATATTAAAGCTTTCTAAAGGAAGAATACTTTAATATTCTTTAGTGTGATAGACTGTATTTGTCCACTAGAACAAAATAAAAATGGCTATCAATGGGAAAAAGAACTGAATTTTAAATATATATAACATTTATTTTCAAATATTACTTTCACATGCAATTCTTTTTCTAATCTACTACTACCGTACTATATTACTTATAGTACTTGCTCTGCAAAGAATATACCTCCAACTCCCTTCCAAGCCTTCAGTTAATGCCAGAGTTTTTTTCCTGCTTCCATTACTTGTATAATAAACCCTCTCTCAAAAGCCTGGAGCATCTGTGTCTAGGAGTCTCACCTATTTCCAAAGCCATTCATTAAGGCGGCATAGACCATCTTGCCGCCAACTTCTTTCCAATCAGCCCCATGCATACACACTCCTTCAGAATCCCCTATATACAATAATTTAGCAGTCTTCAGAGGACTGAGGTGGCCCTTTATTCTGCACAGAAGATTGCCAAAGCCTAAACCCACCACTTTCTGTTTTAGCAATTTTCATATGATAAAAAGAGACAGATATCATTATTTTTTAAGTGCTCTCATTATTTTAATTGTCTCTCAGGGACATATGTTCCGAGCATCTGGGCACAAGCTTACCTCTAGGTTTTCTTCTAAGTTGAATGTCATAACAAAATGCCTTGTTTTCCATTCCCCTCCATCATCCAAATAGTTCCTGAAATTCTACTTATTCCAGGAAGCTTTTCCAGATTTTTCAGGAGAGGTGTAAGATCCCACTAGTCTAATTCTTGTTGATAGAACTCAAAATGTCCACATACATTTCCATTAATTTCTATTCCTCAAAAATGTACCATCGTGTCTGTGTAACACAAAATACGGTTATAGCTAAAGTTCTATTCTTAATCATAGAGCAAAGCAATATACGTCAGCAAGTTTACTTTTTATGCTTTGTGGGGGGCAAGTCTAAATGCTAATTGGAGAAAGATCAAATGTTAATTTAATCTTGATCACATCAATAAATGAACATGAGGAAGTCTTTCAGTTGATCAAAATTATACTATTCAGGGTTGGTCTAAATAAGCATCTCTTTGGGAATGAGGGTGTTATGTATGAGTTACACCACCTCATCCTACATGGCTACGTAATTACATTTAAGGAAAGTCACCTTTCTCCTTTTCCGACTGTGGGAATCAAGGATTAAATAAAAGCATGGATTAAACATTTTGCCTACAAATATTCAGTGTTTTAGTGTTTCTCCTTCGTTTCATTCCTTTTTTCATCTATAACTGTTAAACTGCAGACTTACAGAGAGAGAGAGAGAGAGCAGGGACCAAGTAGAACAGTAGTTGCCTAGCATGTTGTGAATGTTAGGTGGGTTCAATTCTCAACATCACAGAAAAATGGAAAGAAAGAAATATGAGGGCAGAGACAAAGTCATTCTAGGCAATATTTAACATAGCATTTGATGCAAAGATTATAGCATTTGAAAATAAAGTTAAACCTTACAAATAGATATGGAGAAAGTAATACGGAAAAAGAGTAATTTTTTCAAGAGTTTAGAATCTACTGATGATTTTATATTCTTTATGTCTAGCATCTAATGTGCTATTAATTATTACAAATAATTATTATTTTAATGTTTTTCCCATAGACAGAGTCTCACTATGTTGCCCAGGCTGGCCCTGAACTCTTGGGCTTAACCAATCTACTGCCCCAGCCTCTAAAGTAGCTAGGACTAGAGGCAAAGACCACTACACTAAGATAATAAAATAATTTTAAAAATATGATGGTAGTACACACCTGTAATATCAGCCCTTGGGAGGCCAAGGCACAAGGATCATCACAAGTTTGAGCCAAGCCTGGGCTGCAAAGTGAGTTTAAGGCCACCCTGGACTAGATAGTGAGACCCTGTCTCAAAAAATTAAATGAAGTAAAAAGTAATATGCTAAACTCTGTTCTGCATAAGAGTTTATTTTAAGATAATCCCAACTGACAAGCATTTAATAAGAACTACACATGCAGCACAGAAATAGGCACAGGACATACTGTCCTTACAGAACTTATCTCGAGTTGAAAAATGAGAGTATACAGAAAAGACAGGAAAATTACAAGGCAGCAGAAATAGAGAAAGCCACTATCTTCCTAGAAAGAATAAGGCTTGAATTTGGCTTGAACCAGTAAAGAACAGGTCTTCAATAAGTAGATGAGAGAGCTTGTGGGAATAACCAGACAGTGGGAAAGTACATGGACTGGGGAGGGGAAAACAAGGTGAAACAATGGAGATAATGAGACTGGTGCAACAGGGAGGGACCAAATCACGGGAAGAATGGGGCAATGTGGACAAAGTGGTGTTTCAGAAAAATGAGGCAGTAGAAATGCAAGAGCAGAAATTAAAGTGGTAGAAATGAGAAGGACAAGCCTAACAAACTAGAGAGAAAATCTCAACAAAGTTGGTGACTGAACAGTATGTGAGGAGAGGTCAGTCCCTACTGTATACTCTCCGGATGGTATCATTTCCCATGAAAAATAGTCCATTCCCTATTCTCTCCTGACAGCGTTCATTTTTGTAGCAGTGTGGGACAGGGGAGTATGGTGCAATACAATTTTAATAATATCTCTGGGCTTTAACTTTTTTCAACTTAAAAACAAGAAATGCAAAAAATGTAATGGTATTTTTTTCCATGATTGAAAAATAATTAAGTACACAAACGACTTTCTACACAATGATATTGAAAGCAAAAATGAATACTGTTTATGACCCTGTCATACATACATATTCCGTTCTGTCAATATTCATTCTTTCAACAAGTACTGTACTACAGAATAAGTAATAAAATACTATGAATTTAACATCATTTTCTTTTCATGACAACTACAAAGCAGTAACAGCCTGATGGGTGTTAAACAATGGCAAATAAGGAAACAAAACAGCTGGGCCTGGTGGTGCACACCTCTAAACCTAGGACTTGGGAGGCTGAGGCAGGAGGATTGCTGAATTCTAAGCCAGCTGGGGCTACACAGTGTTCAAGGCCAGCCTGAACTACAGAGTGAAACTGTATATCAAAAAAACAAACCAAAAAAACAAAAAAAGAAAAGAAAAGAAAAAGAAAAAAGAAAACAAAAGACATTTCAATTTCAATCTTAGATCTCACATTAACTTGAGATCATATAGCAAATAAATTCTTCCTCTCCCCCAAGTTCTGTGAAGTGCCAAACTATAATACATTTGTGGTATGCCTTTGATTTGCACATGTAGGTTTTCTTCTTCTTCTTTTTAAAATAAACTTCACACTGGGGATTTAGCTCAATGGCATAAGCACCTGCCTGGCAGGCACAAGGTTGTGAGCTCAATTCCTGGTACCATAAAATAAACTTCACTAATATTCTGAAGTTGAACAAGATTGGTTTTATTAACTCATAATTTTCAGATGAGGACAAGAGATCTAAATGATAAGGCAATTATTAAAATCCAGTTATTTGGCCTGAAATCTCATATTCTTTCCACTACATTAGGCTTTTTTTTTGTCATTTCATAAAATTATGTGAAAAAATTACAGATATGGAAATGCTTAGAAAGGTTACAGTATTATACCAATGAAAAATGTATTACTTTGTTTAAGTGTTACCAGGAAAGTTTGCAGGTTTTACAGGGACAAAGCCCATTTTGAAGTACCTCTTTTAAGTAAAGAAACACAAAAATTATAAAGAGTTTGGAAGGGGCCCATCAAAGAGAAAGTCCCTGAAATTTAGCTTCATTTAGCCTCAAGATAAATATACTTCTGGGTGTAATAAAAAATATTTACTAGTTAATATAGGTAGTATCAAAAACTGCCCTTAATATCTAATCTCTGCTTCTAAGTAATATGAAAAGGACACAGTGGATACAAAGCAGAAAAATACACAGGCTTGGCCTTTGTTTCTTCACATTTATTCACTATAAGCCATATTTAGAAAAAACTACAGGGAGAAACAACCTTTGCCTTATCTTTATTAGGATTTAAAAAACAAATTTTACCAATGAACTGCCAAAAGTAATTAATATGAGAGTAATAAGAAAATTACTTTGGTAAAATAATTAAGCTAGAACATCATATCATACAATAATTATTATTTCACACACAGGTATGAACACACACACACTCATATTTACTCACAATTTGGCAAGCAAAAGAGCTCATTAAAAAAAAATTTACCTCGTCTCCGCCCATAGCTCCTGGCTGCATGTAAACAGAAGAAAACCATGGATATTTGTATCAAAATAGTGAATTTAGAAATAAAAAAATATTTGCACCTACCTTTTCTAAGTATTCTTGGAATTATTAATCTGGAGATACTGTTCAATTTGACTGCAAACATTTAAAAAAAAAACCTTTATAAAAGTATAAATTAGATCACAACCTTAAAGAGAAATTCAACTAGATGTAGTAGCTGCTGGAACAGATGACATAGGTGCTTAAATTTCAAAAGTCTTATGAGAGTTTTTATTGGGACCTATTATCTATATCAGATAACTTTCTTTTTTTTATTTAAGGGATAATGGACACAGAAAAGAGAAACAAAAAGCAAAAGAGACAAAAAAAACAACAACAACATATCTGATACGATAACATTATAGGTTTACAAAATGAGATGGTTGGAACTTGACAGTAGTTGTAATATTACATATCGTTGTCTTCAAAGGGGTTGTTCAGATTAACAGATATAAACATGCAAAATTGATCTAATCTTTTGAGTAGTGACTGTTCTGCTTTCAATAGTTAATGCACTTAGTAATACAGTCATTTTAACTATCTTATGTACATCTTTTTATAAATTTATGTCTTTTTCTTTTTCCCTTCCTTCTTTCTTCCTTTCCCCTTGGAATAACTCTTGTTGTCTTTAGAATAACTGCCCATATCATAAGGCCTAATATAATCAAACAGAATAGTTCAGAATAAAACCAATAAAAAATAAAACAATGGTCACAGAAAAGAGAAACAAAAAGCTAAGGGGACCAACAAACAACAACAATAAATCCAATACTGTAACATAGGTTTACAAAATGAGATGATTGGAGTTTGAGAGTGGTTGTAACATTGTATATCATTACCTTCAAAGGGGTTGTTCAGGTTGATAGATATAGACATGTAAAATTGACCCAATCATACGAGTGTCAACTGTTCTCTTTCAGTAGTTGATGCATTTAGTAGTACGGTCATTTTGACTATCTTATGTATACCCATATATAAATCTATGTCTTTTTCCTTTTCCCTTCCTTCTTTCCTCCTTTCCCCTTGGAATATCTCTTGTTATCTTCAAAATAACTGCCCATACTTTCAGGCCTAATATAATCAAACAAAATAGTACTGAATAAAACCAATGACAAATAAAACAATGGAAGCAATACATAGTAATCCAACATTGGTTTCTATAATGCCTCTTATTATCTTCTAATCAGTTGCCTATATCATCTGTTATAGTACAATCAAACAAACTAGAATAGGCTAAAATCACTCCAAACAGAACAATGAAAGCAATACAGGGTTTCAAAACAAGATGATCAAATATCAATAAAGGGTATCCTAATATATTTTGTTATCTCTGGGATAGCTGTCTATGTCATCATATATAATGAAATTAGACAGGTCGAGATAGAATAAGATCAAAATAAACAGCTCATTTAAAGAGATTACTGGACTCAAATCCCAGTGATGGATTATTTAATTGTCTGCCCTGCTCAGTGATATCACTTTGCCACTGTTTCTGGAGCTGTGGACTTTGTTTTAGCTCTCTCTAAAATGTCCTTCAGTATTCTTTGTAGGTTTGGCTTGGTTGCCAGAAAGTCCTTTAGTTGTTCTTTGTCATGAAAGTATCTTATTTCTCTATTTATTTTGAAAGATAGTTTTGCAGGGTACATCAATCTGGGTTGGAAGTTGTTTTCTTTTAGGACTTGAAATACTTCACTCCAAGCTCTTCTGGACCTGATAGTTTGTGTTGAGAAGTCTGTCATGATTCTGATGGGTTTTCCTTTGTAGGTGATCTATTTTTTTTTTCTCTAATAGCTTTCAATATTCTGTTTTTGTGTTGAATTTCTGGGATCGATTATTATACATCTGGGTGTAGGTATATTTTGGTTATATTTAACTGGAGTTCTATATGCTTCACTTACCTGAAAGCCACTTCCTGTTCCCATGCTTGGAAAGTTTTCTGAAATTATTTCTGTAAATAGGCTTTTAATTTGATTTGTATTGACCTCTGCTTTTTCACTCACATCTTTAATTCTTAAGTTATACTTCTTTGGGTTGTCTTGCAGCCGTTGTATTGTTACTTCCAGGTTTCTTGTTATTTCTAAGAGAGCTTTCCTTCCTCGATCATAAGCTGTAAACTTGTGTTCAGGGTTTGAAAGTCTATCTTTAATTTCCTTCAGGTTGTTTTGCCAACTTTCCTTGGATTTCTTGAAATCCTGATAGTCTCTTTGAATCTGTTTCATGTATGCTAAGTCTTTTTTGTATTGTTCATTCCAGGTTTCCCTAGTTTTCCTATGCTCCATTTTTTTCTCTGTGTCTCCTTTAGGGTTGCCTAGCAGTTCTTTTATTATGTTTTTCATTTCTTCCATTAGTTGAGTAAGTATTTCTGTTCTAATTTCTTTTATAGCCTCTTGAAGTCGTTTCTTTACTTCAGTTGCCATCACCTCACAAACTTCATTTGTGGGACTCCCGATCTCCTCTGCGTTTACATCTCCTGGATTTGCTCTGTTTGAACTGGAGGCCAGAGACTGCCCTCTGCTTCTTTGACTTGGCATTTTTCTTCGTTCCCCTGGGCGAGTTGGTACTGAGGACCCAGGCGCTCCCTGCTTTGGCCAAAACCTCTCCGAAGTGAGACAGGTGCTTCCAGCCGGCACCGACTATGGATATCTGATGGTTGCCACTAGGGGTGCTGTTACAGCGCTGTCCTCTGCCTTTCCCCAGCCTCCGTCATGGTTGGTGGGGTGCACGCAGGGGCCGGTGGCCACCTGCGAACCTGGGCCAGTGGATGGGTCACCCATGGACTCTCCACAACACCCCTGGAGGGCGTGCGTAGCCGCCATCTCTAGACCAAGCCTATCACCCTCAGGGACCCTCCAAGGTGGCCCCCAGTATGCTCTCAGGGACAGGGCTTAGTCTGAGCAACCTCCGTGGGTCCGCGCCCAGCCAAGAGTCCCCTGCCCAACTCCAAGATGTCTCCCCGCCCATCTCCCCCTCACGCGGGTGGGTGAGGACGTCCATTCACAGTTCTCCAGGCTGGCTCCCCCTGTCCACTGCCACTTTCCTCTGACACAGTCTTTCTGGGGTGAGGACTCCAAGTTTGCTGCCACTGTGGGCACAGCTCTCGAACCCGTGGGTTCCCAGGTTCTAGCAATTCCTTTCACAGAGCTGGTCCAGCTCCAGGCAGAGGCGCCACCAGCCACCGCACTCTTTGTCTAAATGCCTCTTTCCACTCTTTCTGTGGGCTTCAATTTTCGCTTTAGATTCTCCCTGGGTCCAGAGGACCTGCCTCCCTCCTTCTTTTCTTCTTCTTGTTGCTATATCCCAGCATCTGGACGGTTTCTTTCAGAGAGGTCACTTACTCTGTTATTTACTGTTCCGCCATCTTTCGACTTCCAGATAACTTTCTTTTTTAAAAAAATTCTGACTTATAAATTTTCACCTGTACTTGTATTACTACCAGACATCAATCACTCAAAGAAAAAAATTCATTCCAAACAACTAAAAATTGTGGCATGCAGTGGTCACTCTGAATTTCTTCTGCTTTACCCATACATATCACTTCATAAATTCCGCAAAATGTATAAAATTGTACAGAATTAACTCTTGCTTTACAGAATGTGTTTTTGTAAAATTTTCAGTGAAAATTTTATTTTCTCCATTTACTTTTCATGCCACAGATACAAGAAAACGTTATTTTTTATATCAATTAAATGAACTGAAAAAAGTAGAATAATGGTACTGGCATCCAGATCATTCTTAATAATAGAGTACTTTTGAAGGTTTACTTCAAAACTCTAGGCTAGTGACAGCAAACATTTGAGAGCTTTTGGTAACAACAAAGAGACCACTGCAGTTCAAATACCATAGTTTTCACCAACACAGCTCTAGGCCTACAAATACTGTACACTTTTACAACGCTTAACAGAGCTATACTGTGGTATCATATATCACTAGGAAATCCTGTCACCTAAAGTGATTTTCAGAGTTAAAAGTTTCCCAAATTTGAAACCTCAGATTCTATAAAAATAAATGAGAGCTCCATTTAAGCTATTTTTTAAGTGTTACATGTCATAAAATTAGCCTACCCTGAAGAATAATTTGGAGGTACATTTTAGTACAAGATAGTAAGCAATAAAGAAAACAATTTCTTCCCAAAGAAAGAATTCAGACTTTTCAGCTGAGTAGTCAAAATACAAGGTGTGATTAAAAAATATGGTGAATGCCAAGGGCCATCCAATGGAACAGCAGGCTCATAAAAGATCCACCTTTTTCACCAAATCTGGCAGCATGTAACTTCTGACTCTTCTCTAAAGTCAAAGTGACTACAAAAGTTAAACATTTTGAATTGTTTCAGACCATCAAGGCAGCCATGAGAGTGCAACTAAAGACTCATGAAACAGGACTTCTGTTTTTCACTGTTGTTTGTTTGTTTGTTTCTTGCTATATAGTTCAGACTGGCCTGAACTCACTATATAGCACAGTTATAGACTGGTCTCAAATGCACAGTTATCCTACTGTCTCAACCTCCCAAATCCTGGGATTACAGGCATGCACCACCATACCCCGCCACTTTTCTTCAGACATTACATGGGCCTTCCACTCCACACCTTTAACCTCTTCACTTTCCCACCACTCAAATATTAAAAAGGATTATACACTTCTCAGGAAAAAAAATACAAATAGCCAATAAATACATGAAAAACGGTCAGCATCTTTGGCCATTAGAGAAATGCAAATCAAAACAACACTGTGATTCCATCTTACTCCAGTAAGAATCGCCATTTTATTGAGGACTTAAAAATCATCAAGTGCTGTCGTGGAGAAAAAGGGACCCTTTTGCATTGCTTGTGGGATTGTAAACCAGTACAGTTACATTGGAAATCTGTATAGCGATTACTTAATAAACTAAAAATAGCATTGAGAGAAAGTGTTGTGCTTTTGTTTCTTCTTTGTAATTTTTTGTTTGTTTTTTTGTCTATAACTTGTATTCTGAGTAACATTTTGGCCAATAAGATTATATTGTTATTCTCTAATTATTTTCTCATGAAATTTTGTTCTATTTCTTCATAGAAATAAAACTGCATTTTTTATATTTTCTTTATTAGTAAAAGAAATAAAAACAGAAATTCTACATGATCCAGCTCTACCTTTCCTGTTTCTTCCCATAAAAGCTAAAGTTATCATATTACAGCAATACACCCATGTTTACAACAGCACAACTCACAATTAGGGAAATCAAGGAAGTGGTCTATCTGCCCATCAACAAATGAATAGAAAAAATGAGGCATATATACACAGTGGAGAACTGCTAGGCCATAGAGATGGACAAATTTGAATCCTTTGTAGGAGTGGATTTTGAGACCATAATTCTAAATGAAGTAAGTCCATTGCAAAGGTGAAGTATCAAATGGTTTCTCTAATGAGAGACCCAAAATATAAATAATTTGAAGAGCAAAATTAAAAACCCATGTTAAAAAAGAGGAATATACTGTAAAAATGGGAAGAGAACGGTGAGGAAGAGGGGTGAAAGGGGAGGATGGGAGTGATGGGGAAGTGAAAATAATCAAGATGCATTATGTACACATATCAAACCCAAACTACATATCATAAATGTATACTAATAAAACTTTTAAAAAAGGATTATACAGTTCAAACCCTACTTTTCCTTTTCCTTGACTTTAACTATATAACAACCCTGAATGAAAAAAATTTCTTCTAAGTTTACATACCAATTACCAATTACATCATATACAGAGGATGCATTCCAAAAAAAAATTTTTTTTAGGGACTCATACTTTTTATTATCTGGAACTAGATAGAATTCATCTTCTAAAATCAAGTGTAAGTGATAGTTAGCTTCCTAGCTTGACCCCAAAAAAGCTTGCTTCATTCATAATATGAATGAATACTAATAGGTAACACTTACATGAAGTAAGTTTTGACATCCTATCATTTGTTTCTTTATGCCTTCCTCCCATCCCCAATGATGTCATGCTGCCTGACCCTCACTAGAAAATCTCTGCTGAGAGGAAGTAAAATACTCTACTCTGTATTTCAAAATTACTCATCTCTCTCCCAAAGAATAAATTTCTATTTTTCTCATTATCTCTGATTTCTGGCCAGATAATGAACAAGAACCTGATTGCAACACTAAGGTATAAATGACTCACCGAATCTTAGTATCCTTTAAGGATAAATAAGAATGCTGTTCAATTTAAGTTTTAAACTGCCAAATACGAGTGATTCAGACAGGTTCAAGGATGGGGAAGAGTGACCAGAAATGGGGATAGGGGAAGATCTGTAAAAGACCCATCTGAGAGTTTTAATCAAAGTTTCCTTAAGGGGTTCATCATTTTTATCAATTACCCTTTCACCATTTCTGAGCAAACACTGTAAAATGGTTCATGATAGAGCCTGGCACTCTTGATACCAAGGAAACAGGATGGCATATGGAATAGGCAGCCTGTTTAAATAGTGCTATGGGATGCTTTTTTCATCACTTGTTATGGAATTTAATTACATACTACTTTGGTCCTGATTTCAATATCTTATTGATGATCCCTATGAAGACTATTATAGCAGCTAAAACTTAATGAGTGGTAACTAAGTGCCAGAATAGTTCCAGATGCTTTAGACATGTTACTATCATATTGCAACTTTATGCCATAAGTATTATTATTAGCCTTTTCTTTCAAATGAGGAAAACAGGACACAGAAAATTTAAATATCCTGTTCAAGCAGGACAAGATAGAGTATGGAATTTGGAACATAAATCTAGGCAGTCTGGCTTCAGAGTTTACACTTTCAACTACCTTGTTATCCTGTTAAACTCCTAGGAGGCAAGATTCCTATCTCATTCCATTTGTTTGTTTGTTTTGGTTTTTTCAAGGCAAGGTCTCCCTATGTAGCCCAGGCTGATCTTGAACTCACCGTATAGCCCAGCCTGGCCTAGAATTTACAGCAAACTTCCTGCCTCTACCTCCTGAGTGCTGGGATTACAGGCATGTGCCACCATGCCCAGGATTTTATCCTTATTAATATCTTCTAATGCACCTGACAGAATGGTCTATCCCAAGCTGGTACTCAAAAAATACAACTTTTTAGCTGAGTGAAAAATCAAGGGAGGAAAATGTTATCATTTAGATCTAAAATGTCCCCCAAATGCCTCATGTGTATGAAGGTTGATTGGATCATAGGGACGCTGTAGATTAAGCCATTGATGAGTTCAGTACTTAAATGTGTTGTTAGGAGCTGGGGCCTAGTTGGATGTGGGTCATGGTGGTCTTGGGGTTGCAACCTAGAAGAGTTTATTCTTATCCTTAGCTTCCCTCTCTTCCTGGTTGTCTAGGTTGAGTACTTTCTGCTCTATCGGAGTCTTCTTTTCCCTGTCCTGGAGCCAGCTAACCGTGGACTAAAACCATAAGCCAAAATAAATCTCTTCTCTTTTAAATTATAGGTATCTGATATTTTGTACCAGTGCCAAGACAGTGACTAAGCATAAATGTATGCCTTAATGGTCTTTAGAACGTAGGATGGTGGAAGTTTTAAAATTTGATCAAGGGCCAGTGATATAACTCAGCAGCATGGCACCTGCCCAGCAGGTGCGAGGTCATGAGTTTCATTTCCAGTATCTCCTCCTACAAAAACTGATCATGTTGGTCATATGAAGACCATTTACAAATAATTTGATGAAAGTCAAACTCTTCCCTCAGAGAGAGGTAATAAGGTGAACACAAATGAGAGAAATTTGGATATACAATAGTAGTACTTTCCTGTGGGTATAAATACAGCTTTAAAATAAGAAAATGCTACTGTCACTGGGTATGGTGGCACACAGCACTTGGGAGGATGAGGCAGAATGATTGCTGAGAGCTCAAGGCCAGTTTGGCCTACATAGTAGCTCTAGGTCAGCCTGAACTACATAGCGAGACCTTGTCTCAAAAAAAAAGAAAAAAAAAAGACTACTGAACATACTGAATATACAAATGTACATACACCAATACAAAATGATCTCATATAGGAAAAAAAAGGAGCACTGAAATTAATTCTATCTTTATTATATACTATCATGGAGTTATATCAGATATACCAACATGCAGCCTGGCATGGTAGCACATGCCCACAGTCCCAGAACCCTGGGAGGCTGAGGCTGGTGAATCACAAGTTTGAGCTCAACTAGAGCAACTTAGTAACTCAGTAAAACCATGATTCAAAATAAAAAAAAAAAAAGGGCTAGCATATATCTCAATGTCAGTCCCCAGTAACCACCCCCCCAAAAAATATGTAATATTCTTTCTAAGTTATATCTACTTCCTCCAAAAACTTTAGAACCAAGAGTCTATCACATGCTATAAAAAGGATCTACCACTGAGTTGTATCCCCATACCCCTTAAATTTTATTTTAAACAATGGTTCACTAAGTTGTCCAGACTGGCCTCAAACTTGTGATCTTCCTTCTTCAACCTTCCAAGTAGCTGGGTTTACAGGTATGTGCCACTATTCCAAACAAGAACTTTAATTCTGGATTATAAATTATCGCCATCCTTAAAGAAAAAATTATTTTAGTGACTTACATATATTAAACAATTTATAGATTTCACAAAAATTATACCTAATTTTTAGAAGTCAGGGTTAGGTTTAATGGGGGAATTTCTGGGGTATTGGTGATGTTTGCTCTTGATTTTGGTATTAGCTACATGGTTGTGCATGGTTTGTGATGATACGTTGTACGATATATATTGTACATATAAACATTATGTATGATTTATGTGCTACTTGGTATGTGTATGTGAATAAATAGTTAAAAGCAAAATACTACAAATATTTTAGATTAGTTTACTTGTTATAAAATTAATGCAGAAAAATCCCAAGTGCTAACATTTTTGAAGCTTTTAAATTACCAACCAGAATAATCAAAAGTTGATAAAAACATTAATTATCTTCAGCCCATCAGAATATTAAAAAGTATGTGTATTTTGTAGTAGGAAATGCAAGACTAAGTTTGCATGGTCACTGATTAGTATATTCTGTTTAGTTTGTTTGTTTTTTTGTTGTGATGGAGATTAAACCCAGGGCCTCATGCATATTAGGGAAGCACTAAAACTGGGCAAACTCCCAGCCCTATTACATTCTTTTTTTTTTTTTTTTTTTTTTTTTTTTGCGGCACCAGGGATTGAACTCACAACCTTACACCTGCCAAACAGGCGCTTAAGCCACTGAGCCAAACTCCCAGCCCTATATTCTGAATGGTACTCTCATTTTATTGGTAATGATGTTTTGTTGGTCATATGAGGCAACACGAAATAGATCATGTGTTACTCCTTATGACTTTGTCTGCACTAAGTTTTAAATGACTGTACTCATAAATGTGATTTCCCAAGGCAGTGCATGTTATAATCTATATTTGAATTCCAATACTTTGTTTTTTTAGAGCTTTCTTTTATTGTTGTTCACAGTAAAAGTGGGAAGAAGGTACAAAAGATTTTCCATATGGTACCTTCTACACTCATACATACATATTCTTTCCCCTTATCAACCTCCTCCCCCAGGATTTTACATTTGCTACAACTGATAAACATATATCAATTCATGATAGTCACCCCAAATCTGTAGTTTATATAAGGCTTCATTCTTGGTGTTGTATATTGTATAGGTTTTCACAGCTGTATCCACTATTACAGTACAATTTAACTATCTTAATAATGTGTCTTCTGTTTATCACCTCCCAAAATCCTTAACCCCTAGCAACTACTAATTGTCTCCACAGCTCTGCCTTCTTCATAATATCATGTAGTTGGAATCGTGCAGTTTGGAGCTTTTTTTTTTTTTTTGGTGGGGGGGTACCAGAAATCAAATTTAGGACCTTGTACTTGCCCCATAGGCATTTATGTCACTGAGTTATATTCCCAGCCCCAGATTGGCTTCTTTCACTTACTAATTTGCATTTAACATCTCTCCACATTTTGTCATACTTTGAGAGCTCATTTCTTTTTAGTGTTGAGCCAGGAGTTTGGCTCAGTGGCTTAAGCGCCTGTCTGGCAGGCGAGAGGTTGTGAGTTCAATCCCTGGTGCCGCAAAAAAAAAAAACAACAACAAAAAAAACCACTGTCTTTTTAGTGTTGAGTAATAATCCATTATCTAAATTTACTATAGTTTAGGCTGTGACCCTTTTCACCAGTT
Source organism: Dasyprocta punctata (assembly GCA_004363535.1). NCBI lineage: Eukaryota > Metazoa > Chordata > Mammalia > Rodentia > Dasyproctidae > Dasyprocta > Dasyprocta punctata. The sequence goes on from RJWM01008786.1 coordinate 34,292, forward strand.
TGCTCTGTACTTTACAGAGAATACTTATTTTCTACTTCTTTTTGTACTTTAGTTGGCCTACCTCTAATTTCTTTAATAAATGTAAAATATCTCATTAAAATTAATTAATTAATTAATTAACTATAGTTTATCCATTCACTTATTAAAGACATCTTGGTTGTTTCTATGTTTTAGCAATTACGAATAATGTCACCATAACACCCATGTGCAGGTCTTGGTTGGATATATGTTTTCAATTCCTTTGGATAAATACCAAGGAGCACACTTGCTGATCATGGTATGTTTAATTTTGTGAGAATGCCACACTAATGATTTAGTTTTTAAATCTAACCTAATTCTTTTGACACATGGATTCAACCATATTTACTGAAGTTTCTCTAAACAAAGTAACTTTATATATAGTGTCCACCAGTTCAGAAAATGACAAAGGAAAAAAAAAAAGATGGAGAGGGAGGAAAAATGAGAAATGGAGAGGTATAGGGTGGTAAAGATATGCACTTTATTGTGGATTAAAGTAGTGTACAACACTTAAAACCTTAAGCAGAGTCCCTGAAATTCTGTACTTGATTTAAAAAGAAAAAAAAAAAAAAAAAAAAGGAAAATCAAAAGATCTTTATACAACATTTTATTAACTGGTATGAAAATACTTCTCAAAACTACTAAAAGTCACTGTGGGAAGAACTTGATATTTAATTACTTTCCTTATAACAAAATTAGTTTTTATAAAATACCTTTAATACTTATTTCTTGGATCACATTTTAGTAGGTAACATTAAATTATTTTCAAACATTCAGCTTTCACTTGAGTATTAAGCATGCAAAAATTCCACCCAAGATAGACTAAATTAGGACCCAAATGTCCCCTTTTGACTCAGTAGACTGTGAATTTCCAAAGGGCAAGGGTGACATTGTCCCTAAGTGTTCCCCCTATAGCTTTGTCTATAATGACAGGGAAGATACCTTTAGACCAATGATTCTGAAACCAGACAAACTATAAGTGAGGAGATCAGACTTCTCCACAAACAGCACAAACATAGCAGACCAAACGGAGTGTGGCAGTGTAGGCCTGTAATCCCAGCACTCGGGGAAGCTGAGGCAGGAAGATCACTGCAAATTCAAAACCAGCCTGGGCTACAAAGTGAGTTCAAGGCCAGCCTGAACTGCATAGCGAGACCCTGTCTCAAAAACAAAAACAAAAACAAAAACAAAAAATAACTAAAAAACAAAATAAAAACACAGCAGGCAAAAAAGGGATATGTTGGGGCCAGGGGTTTAGCATAGTGGCACAAGTGCCTGCTTAGCAAGCATGAAGTTGTGAGTTCAATCCTCGGTCCCAGAAAATAAAAAAAAAGGGATATCTTCATGTGCTACATTGATATGAATTACCTGGTCATTTTAAAACTATTTCCTTCCCTTCTCTCTTAAACATTTACCCATCTTTTTAAAGGAAAATCTTCATTCTATTTCATTTGTAGATCTAAAAAGTAACACTAAGACTAACAAACACAACACTAGCACTGCAGACACTTTATAAAACAAATGGAGTATCATAAAATGTTATATAGTCTTAATCTTAGGACTATGTTGCTGAAAAACAAAGGATAACTGATAATTTACTATGCTCCAAGCACTATATGCTAAGTGCTTAACAGAACTCTGCTAATGCCCACAGCAATTATGACAGGAACGGAAGGGAGGAAAAGCCCTAAACATTCTAATCCTTTACCAGAGTATTTTGTATTTTATCTGACTGAACTGTCCAAATCAGATCTGAAATTGCCTACTACAAAGATATGCATTCAAATATTTAACATCTGTTTTCAATAAACCATTTTCTCTGAACCGCTATATCGAAATCTCATGATGTCTCTCTAAACTTTTAAATACTGAATTTCAATGCCAATTCTACATTTCTGAACTCCAAATAGTGTAGAGAATTATACAGGGGGAAAATTAAGTGAACAAAAATGGATGTTGGTATGCTCAGAAATCTACACAGAACCAAAGGCTGGGCCTTTAATTGATATTCCTTATCTACTCCCTATGGCAAGGCTCCTCTCAAGCGGGAGAAGTGCTCCTTTAGTGAAAGAAAGTTATGGAAAAGCACTGGCTTGGCAACTTGGGAAGGACATCACACCATGAAGACTTGCCTCGTCCCTGCCCTGAACCATCAAAATCAGCCTTCTCTGAACTTGACTTTGGAAAATTTCAGGGAACAATAAAAGCAGACCATGTATTGAGGGGGAAAGAAAGGATACAAGGAAATGTACAAAACTACATTATTACTTGATTCCTTCATACTTGGGCAAAGATGGACATTTGTTATTACAAATGAAAGGTGGGGGTTGTGGTAGCAAGTAGGAAGCCACCAGATCTCTCTAATTCCAGTCCCTTCTATCAACCCTTTCTTTACCCCCTAAATTATACTTTATTAATTATGGGAAACTAGCATTTATAAAAGTGGCCAAATTTGCTTTCAGAACACAGTCTTCTTTATTAGCAGCAGGAATTTAACCTACGCTTTCACTCAGGTCTTTACTACTGGCTGAATGGGAGCATAAGACTTCAACAAAGATTAGGGGTGCAAAATTACCATATTTTATCACAAACCAGTTAAATCATAGTCTCTTGCCAGATGGGGTCATGTGATGAAGACAGGTAAACTACACACTTAACCTTATCATTCATTGTCAAATGAAGGGAGGGTTATAGTGTGTAAATTTAAAAATAAAAAACCTCACAGGTAATGTTCCCCAGGGTCACTTAGCAAATAAACAATAAATTTGAGATTTAAACTCAGATATGTCTGACCCCCACCTCAAACTGCATTATTTCCTATATATACTGGGTTTGGAGGAGAAATTAGTAAGATAACAAAGGTATATGTGTGTGGAGCATAACAAGATGGAGGAGGTAGTAGCAGAGGTGACAAAGTTTTACCTACATAAATTTAAATGGATCATTTTGCCCACCAAGTCTTTTTTTTTTTTTTTTTTCTTTTTGTTCAAGTCTCATACTCTCATTCTAGAAATAGTAAAGATGTGAGTGAAAGTGTAATTTAAAATCTTGCTGCTGGATAACCCATTCGGGATCTCTCCTGTCTCTCAGGAGCTATGCCTATGCCCTGTTCCCTTGTTCCTACTCCCCAATTCCTTTTCTCCAATAAATTTTCCTACTCTTAACTTCCATTGTTCCTTAGAATTCATTCTTCGACTTTAGGGAATATGACTCTTAAAAATTATATAAAATAAAATAAATTCTTGCTGCTAACAAGGGGACTTTGCTCTGAAAGCAAAATTAACTACTTTTGGAAATGTGCCAGTTCCCCATAAGCCATACAGTATAACTTAGTTAACTGTTACAAAAGTATAACTTAGCTAACTGTTCTACATGAAACTTGAGGGACCTTTCCAGGAAAATCAAAAAGGATAAAAATGATATTGGAGTAAGGGATTGGTAGATTGGGATTGAGTCATATGCCAGTTCTATTTTTAATTATTGCAAGCACTTTCATACTACTTCCCATAATGATTGTACTAATTTACATTCCTGCTAACTGTATAAGAGTTTCCTTTTTTCTGCATCCTTACCAGCAGTTGTTATCTTTTTGACTTTTTGACAATAGTCATTCTAAGTGGAATAAAGTGATATTTCTATGTGGTTTGATTTGTAATTCTCTGGTGACTAGTGGTAATAAGCATCTTTTTCAATATACTCATTGGTCATTTGTGTGTCTTCTTTTGAGAAATTTTACATGAGTTGTTCACTCTATTTATTTATTTATTTATTTATTTTTTGATCTTGCTAGGAGCCGAGTTTCTTAAATATTCTGGGTAATAACCCCTTGTCAAATATACCATTTACAAATATTTTCTCCTATTTTGTAGGTAGCTTCTTGACTCTGTTGAGTTTTATTTGCTGTGCAGGTGTCCTGTACAGTAGAGTGACCACCATTAACAATAATGTAGATTTCAAAATAGCTAGACGAGAGGATTTTGAATGTTTTCAATCCAAAGAAATGATAAATGTTTGAGGTGATGATGGATATGTTAATTATCCTGATTTGGTTATTATGCAGTATATACATGTATCAAAACATCACACTGAAGACAGGTGTAGTGGCTCATGCCTGTAATCCTGCACTTGGGAGGCTGAGGGAAGATGATCAACATGAGTTTGAGGTCAGTCTGAGCTGCATAGTAAGTTCAAGGCCAGCCTGAACTACATATTGACTTTTAAAACATACACTGTTTCAAAAAAACAAACAAATGAAAAATACCCCCAACACAAAAACAAATCACATTATAACCTGTAAACAAGTACAATTACATAGTCTGTAAACTATGTCAATGAAATTAAGAAGTTTGCTTTTCTAAGCATAAACACCAGAGAAAAGGATAAATATCAAAAAATATTTTTATGTTGATTTGTTTTGTTTTTGTTTTTGATACATGGTCTTGCTATGTAGTTCAGGCTAGCCTTGAAATCACTGTGTAACCCAAATTGGCCTCAAACCCATGGTGATCCTCCTGCCTCAACTTCTCAAGTGTTGGGATTAAAGGCGTGCACATCACACCTGGCTTTTATGTTGATTCTTGAGTTATACTTGCCATTGAGAGACTGCCAAAGGCCTATCTTAATCTTTGAAATATTTAAAAGATTAAGCTCTGAAATTTAATAAAAGTTCATTACAAGTATGGTGATGCTATAAACACAGGAGGTTTAGGTTACACTACCTGGGCCAGTGGGAAAAGTAAACACGGAAGAGCAAAGGGAAAAGTAATTTTTCAGTTTCCTATGTTTTATTACTGTGATGAACTGACCTGAATCCTGTCACTGGAGACATATTCGCACACAAGTTTCTTCTATCTAATAACATCAGTCTAGAATATTTCAAACTTCACATATTTACAGTGTTCAACCATGAAAACTAGGTTGACTATTATATTTCCAGGAAAAGAGCATAAATAAGGAGACAAATAATAAGAGAAAAAAATATTTTCCCAGACATTTAATTCGCATGTTGGTGTTAAAGTAGTAAAAAATAAGTAAAAAGTAAACAAACTACTCTTAACAAGTATTTAAAGAAAAGCACCACCCTCAACCCAGAGGAGGAACAGGGGGTTCTGTCCCTGTTCCCTTTGGCTAATTCACATAGCCTCTTGAATCTCAGCTTCCCTATGTGTAGAATGAGATCATGAAAATAAAACGACAATCTCTTAGGTCCCACACCACATTCGCGTACAGCATCCATCCGAAAAGTCTTCAACAAGTATTTTAAAGTCACAGAGCATTATTTATCCCTTGATTTGCTGTTTTTCATTTAAATTAGCTATCATTTATAATATATTCATATCACACTTATATGTTAATTTATTTTTAAATCTGCTCAGTAGAAGGAGCCGCACTGGGTGTGACAGTGCGTGCCCACAATCCCAGCATGCAGAGGCTGAGGAGCATGAGCTTGAAGCCAGCTTGGACCACATAGCAAGTTTCAGGCCAACCTAGACTACTAGCCAGACTGTGTTGAGAAAAGGGAGGGAAACAGGGAAAGAAGGAAAGGGAAGGAGGGAGGGAGAGGGAAAAGGACAGAGAGAGGGAGGAAGAAAGACAGGGAAAGAGAGGGAGAGGAGGAAGAAAGGGAGGGAGGAAAGGAGAGAAAGAGAATGAAAAGAGCAGCACTGACCTTATCTTCAATAAATTCAAAATCTCAAAAAAGAAGTTTTCAATCTGAGAATTTCAAAATAATCCCTTCACTATCTTATTATACTGCTAACAAATTATTTATTTATATCCATTCACAGTGAGCAAAACTAACAATGTGCTCTTCAAATTTTGGAAAATTCCATTTGGAATTCTAGCAGAGCTAGCTCTCTGCACATTCTGGCATAAATGCATCCTGTGCTCTGCTCCCTTTCTGCCACCTCCCCTCAGCTGAGCCTTTGCCCAAGAAGTTCCTACTCAGCAAAGCATGAAAGGGAGGGAGAAGAGAGGCTCTGCAGGCATCGCCCCACACAAACATTCATACCGATGTCATACACGTTTCCTCTTTTGCTTCAACAAATGCACAGGCAGTCCTCAATTCAAACAGAAATATGAGGAAAACTTTGGGGAATATTTTGTGGCATCAATAAGAGGAAAAGTGTGGGAGATGGCCTTAACGTAAAACCTCAGGTATCTTGGTGCATCACATATGTTTAAATTTAACAATCAGTGACCTCAGAGCTTCTCAAGCAGATCTACATCTTGTTAGTTTTTTTGTTGACATTAAAATTTTAAATCTTCAAATTATCCAGGTTGTGTTCTAGAACTCTTTAACTTCTAAATGTTTTGGACACTCTGATAAGAAAGAATAAGGACAAATAGTCATCTCTCCCCAGGAGTAAGTGGCATTTCAGATATCTTATTCACCTCTTACAATAGACTCTAATTATAATGTTAAAGATCTCAAAAATGGCATGAAAACTTTTAATTTAAATAACACCGAACCCGTTATTTATAAAGCTACTATCTAAAAAAAGAAGAAAAAGTTACTTTCTGGCAGTATCTCCTCTGAATAAGATTATTCCCTCACTCCTCAAATGTAGCAGTAGTAATATTTTGTATCTGTGCTTTACCCCATTGGTATCTTATAAAAGCAACGAGGTAGTCAGAGTGACTGTTATAACCACACAGGTATAGATTAGAGAATTGTATAACTAGATGCCATCCTTGTCACGACTCCTCCTCTAATATATAAGCACTCACATTTGTCCTCTGAAAAAAGGGGAGAGTATTACTTCTTGAAGCTGCTGTATTTTGTGTCACTGTAGATTTTCTAGTATTTTATATTAATAGAATCATTTAGTATGTAATTGATAGCCTTTTCTTTTTTTTTTGAACAGGGTCTCATTATGTAGTTCAGGCTGGCCTTGAACTCACTATGTAGCCCCAGCTGGCCTTGAACTGCCTCAGTCTCACAAGTGCTGGAATTATAGGCCTAGGTTATTATTTTTTAACAGCATAATTATTCTGAGTCACTGATATTGTTGCATGTATTAATAGTTCATTCCTTTTTACTACTAAATAGTATTTTGTTGTATGGCTATTCCACAATTTATCTATAGTATAGTTGAAGGACACTTGGATTAGTTACCCTTTGGGAATATTATAAATCATATTGCCATAAACATAGCAATGCATGTTTATAGATGTATTATATATGCCTTTGTATGCACATGCTTTCATTTTCTGTCTTGGGTAAATTCATTGGAGAATTTCTGCAGCATAGGTTTAACTTTTAAAGTTAAGGACAAAATGGCCATAACATTCTGCATTCCAAATAGCATATTGGAATGGGCTGCTGGCCCCAAAGAAGGTGCATATTCCAAAGTGACAGGTGGTAAGTATCTCATCTAGAGAAAAAGATTGACATAAAAATGGATGGGGATGTATCCCAGTATGACCAGTCGAGGCTACAAGAAAATTTACGGTGTGTGTCTTTAAATTTCATTAGAAAAATGTCTGTATATAAACAATGTAAGATAAACTCATTTTAGAAATCTGATATACAAAGAAAGGAAGATCTTAGTATCAACAAAGTTGATGTAAGCAATCACAATAGCAGCTCACAGAGTGTTATGTACAAATCAGACTGTATGCTAAATTTTATAAGATTTATGTATACCTACTGTAGTGATCTTTATCTCTTTCTTTAATTTTTTTCCAGTACTAGAAATGGTGCTCTAACACTGAACCACATCCCCAGCCCTTTTTATTTTGAGCTAGGGTTTTGCTAAGTCACTAAGCTGCCCAGGCAGAATTTGAACTTGCTATCCTCCTGCCTCAGCCTCCCTCAATACTGGGATTACAGGTGGGTGCCTCCCTGCCCAGCTCATTATCTATCTATCTATCTATGCATCATTTTTTGAGACAGGGTTGCTCTATATAACCCAGGCTGACCTTGAACTCACTATGCAGCCCAAACTGGCCTCAAACTCACAGTGATTCTCCTGCCTCAGCCTCCCAAGTGTGGGACAACAGGTGTGTGCCACCACACCCAGCTGTCTCCATTTTAAAGGTGAAGAAACCCAAGGGAAAGAGGAGTTAAGAATGCAACCCTAAGATTATACAGGTGAAATCAGATCTGCATGTCTCCAGAAAACACTTCTCACGGCTATGCTAATTCATTGTTGCATCATCAGGTTTCACCTGCCCTCCAGCTGGCTTGAAAGATGCCTACTAGGAACTGAAAGCCATACTATTTTGTAGTTTTGTACTCATCAAGCAACTTTGTTATTTACCTGTTTTCCCCAGCCTATTTTCTATTTAGAAAAAGAGGATCAATCACACTTGACAGCAATATCTCTACTTTAAAACTCATACCAGGCATTCTGATTTTAAACATTAATTTGACCACAAATTTGGTTTACTTGGACCAATCATGGAGCAGCAAGTATCCTTTTCTGAGGACCAACATAATCAAGGTATCAATCCTATAAAAGACCATAATGTAAAACCAAAACCAAAACCACATGCCACTATTAGTGATAGAAAAACCTGGCTCATGGATCTAGTAGTATATATATATAGCTAGAAATCTCCTCAGCAGCCTCCTTCCTTTCCCAGCAAGAAAAATACATTATGCAAGCTTCTAGTGTTTTTGTGTAAGGACAAAGAAAAGGCAATTTTCATGATTATTAGAAAGTTGAAAAATATATTACCTATTTTAGTAGAAAAGGCACCACACTTTTTATATTTTGGAAATATTGAAAGGTAATGGTAACAGGTTTTATTGATGGACTAGCGTTCTTCCCCCTGTGCCTCCCTTTTTATATTCCACAATACTTGAGAACCTAATATTTTGAACAAAAGCCAGAATTTAATTGCATCTCTTAGGTTCCATACCAAAAGCTGGCCTGCTAAGTCTTTCTAGATTTACAGTCTTGAACAGGAAAAATCAGTAGACTCTGGCTTTATAGAAACCCTGCCAGTCTTTTCATAAAGTGACTACAAGTGTATTCCTAATTCCTGTTTTCCACAGCTGATACCCTATTGTCCTCTCCTAAACTTCATTTTTTGTCTTCTACGTAACATCAGGAGTGGTGATTCTCAGTGGAAAGTATAACTGGAACATGTGTACTAAATAAACATAAACACACATACACACACACACACACACACACACACACAGGAAGCTGGTCCCTTAAAAATTGGGAAGTAATACTGGCAAGTGAGTGACACAGAAAGTTCCCCATGACATCTTTCTTTCCCATCAAGTCAAGAGAGCTGAAACAGAGATACAGGTTTTGTGAGGTCAAGAAAGTGAAAGAACTCCAGGTGTGGTGGTGCACGTCTATAATCCCAGCACTCAGAAGACTGAGGCAGGAGGATCACTGAGAGTTCAAGGCTAGCCTGAACTACACAGGGGGACCCTATCTTAAAGGGGAAGGAAAAAAGAAAGTGAAAGAAGGATGAAAGATTTTTGAAGACAGTGAATGGAGGCTTTGAGTAAAAAGGAAACATTTTGCATAGTAAAAAGGGTTAAGAAAGAACGAATACAACTTATTTCAATTTAAATTTACATATTTCTTCAGTTCTCCTAAATTTTCTTAGTTCCTTCTTTCCTGAAAAGATAGTTCAACTTCAGTCTAGTATCTTCCAGTCTAGTATCACAAATTCTGAATTCATAACAGTTCTAAGTTCATCTCAGTTATTCCCATATGAAAGTGGAGGATAAAGAAAGACAGACCAATCACAGGACATAACTGTTAGACCAACAAATAGTAGGCAAAAAAGAAGACAAAAAAATACACCAGTGTGTTTGTGCATGTGCTACATAGATGTCACTAGAAGAGCTGGGCTCAATTATACAAAAGGGAAGAAAAGCTTTATCACAGCACATAAACCTGTCAAAGCAAAGTGGCTCCACAAGTATCACCCAAGGAGGATTATGATCATCTTAAATTGGAGACAACTCTAAAATTAGTCATAGGTGTATGGCTCATATCAAGAGCCTCACATACTCATAGGCAGGGCTTGTAGAAGGTGATTGGATTATGGGGGTGATAAAGCTACATGTGATGTTGGAAGGTGAAGTCTCATCAGAAAAGGGGTCATTAGGGGCTTCACCTAAAGGGGGTGTACCCTTCAACCATGCCTGTAATCCACGCACTTTGGAGGCTGACACAGAAAGATTGATGTGATTCAAGCAGGCCCCAGATACATAACAATATCCTGTCTCAAAAAAAAAAAAAAAAACCACCTTTCTAAAATGAGCAAAAATAAACCTCTCCCCTGAGTTGTACGTTTATGGTATTTTGTCCCAGCAACAAGAAAAGCGACTAAGACAGTAGGAAATGCAAATATCAACCTATTTTTATGATTTATTCTGAGGAGCCAACAGTGTTCTTCAATGTTTGGACTCAACAACGGAACCATGTGAACACTGATGCACTCTCCTATCTGACATTACATTGTAACTCTGTGGAGTTCATTACTATCTGATATATGCATACATCAGCAAAATGACCTTTCTGACACCCTACCCACAAAAATCATAGCATCACTGAAGTTAAACGCTGAAAGCAGTCATTAAGATTACCTAATCAGTACTGTTCTCTCAGAAATTAGGAAATTGAGGCTAAAAGAGAGATTTAAGGAACAGGTACAAAATGGAAAGCACTTAAATGAAATCTCTATTTATTTAAAAGAAGAAAATTGAAGAAAATCAAAGATAATCAAAACCTTTTAAAAAATGACTTTTAGCTTCTTTTTTTACACAAATCACAAATGTTATTCTCGCCCTCTTCCAAGAGACTCACATCATGTCAAATTAGGTCTTTTCTCAAGTATATTCTAATTGCTTCAGGCAGATACAAGACTGTTCTATTTTTTGTTTGTTTGTTTTGAAACAGGGTCTCAACCCTCCTGCATCAGCTTCCTGAGTACCAGGATTATAGGCATGTACCCCCACGCCCAGCTTTTTTAAAATTCAACTTTAAATTCCAGTATCCAACTGGAGTCTTCACAATTATTCCCGAAGTTCAGCAAATTAAGCATGTTTATCAATTCTCGTCCCACCAGACAGAAATTAGAAGCAGCATAATGCAAATATATAGTGACCTTCCTTTCAGAAATTAGAAAATGAGAGTCAGGTGTGATGGTGCAAGCCTGTAATCCCAGCAACCAGGAGGCTGAGGCAGGAGGATCACTGTGAGTTCAAAGCCAGCCTGGGCTACATGGCAAATTCAAGGCCAGACTGAACTACATAGTGAGACCCTGTCTCAGAAAATAAGCAAACAAACAAACAAAAAACCCAGAAGTTAGAAAATGAGAGGTGGATAGTTTTGAAAGTTTTATTGTCTCCAAGACCTCCACAGGAAGGGATAGTACTGTAGTTATATACAAAACAAATACATAGAGCAGATTAGGACCTATATAAGCAAGCACTAGGAATGTGGTTCTTAGCAACACTCACTGGTAAAGCAGGCTGCATGTCAGAGCCAAGGAATTGTGAATATTAATTCTGGAGATAACTTGAAATCTGTTTTAGGGAACTTCAATGCCATTTCAACCTCCTTACTGAATCAAAAGGAAAAGTAAGCCTGGTATTGTGGCACACATGTAATTTCAGCACTTCAGAGGCTGAGACAGGAAGATCATGAATTCAAGTCTGGCCTGGACAATTTAAAGACACCCTGTCTCGAAATATACCATTAAAAGGGGTAGGATGTAGCTAGTACAAAGACCCTAGCTTCAACCCCCAGTACTTAAAAAGAAAAAAAAAAAAACAGAAAAGGAATAATACTGTATACAACCTTGGATGACTGACAGTTTGTCTTGTCTCCCATGTATATTGAGAGTTGGCTTATATATCTTGAAGGATGAGAGGAGACAATGCAATATCACTCAATAGAGAAAATTTTAGCCCTGGCAGATTCAGTGGCTTATGTAGGTCCATCCTAACAACAGAGAATTTCCATCTAAAGACTATTCTGCAAATCTATTTGGTCTCAGACACTATAAAGGAGAGTTGATGCTAGCCAAGCATTTCTTCTAGTGTTAATTAATACAATGATTTTCTAGTTAATTTTCTTGTTGCTCTAGAATTCTGCAATTAAACTGACTAAACTATCTCCTATATGCAAAGTTTCCAAACCCAGTTTGAAACAAATGTCAGTTATTTATCACAATGAGAAAATTTTCAGTTATGTTTAAATTAGTTGACCTACTCATTCATGTTTGTTACCCTACTCCCTTTACTCCCTCTATCTCCATCTGCCTCCTTCTTTCATTACCCCACTCTAATAGTACAGAGCAAAAGTTGGCAAACATTTTCTGTAGTGAGACAGCAAATAATTTAGGCTTTCTGGGCTCTGCCTTTGAAGTACAAAAGTAGCCACAGATAACCTATCAACAAAAGGGTGTGGTCCCGTAAAACTATGTTAAAAAAACAGGCATTAGGCCAGATTTGGTTTACATGGTTATAGTTTACCAACTGTAGTAAGGAGCAGCAATTTCCAAACTTTGGCCCATGTCAGAATCACCTATGAGACTTTCAATATACAGATTTCTGAGCCCAATTCTTAAAGTTTCTAATTCAGTAGGTCTAGAAAGGACTGAGATTATACATTTTTTCCGTAAGTTCCCTAGTGATACTGATGCTGATGGTGCAGAGATCATGCTTTGAGAATCACTGGTACAGCGTTAAAAAAACAGGCATTAGGCCAGATTTGGTTTACATGGTTATAGTTTACCAACTGTAGTAAGGAGCAGCAATTTCCAAACTTAGGCCCATGTCAGAATCACCTATGAGACTTTCAACATACAGATTTCTGAGCCCAATTCTTAAAGTTTCTAATTCAGTAAGTCTAGAAAGGACTGAGATTATACATTTTTTCCATAAGTTCCCTAGTGATACTGATGCTGATGGTGCAGAGATCATGCTTTGAGAATCACTGGTACAGCGTAATGATTTGTACTATGCTCAGTAAAAGGCTGAAAGGTATTGAATAATTAATTTAGAAAAGTAGAAATGACATTTGCAAGTTTGTTAATTTTATAGAATATTTTATATGAAGACTTACTGTTAAGTGCCATAATATTATCTGTTCCAGGATGATGGAAATTTATTCCCATGCGCCCTAAAAAATAAAATAATTTTATTTTAAGCAGAAAGAATGCTCAGTGTAATCATTTCAAATACATTGTAAAATATAAGCATTACAAAAAGTTACAACAAATTAATTTAAAACAATGTTACCAAAGGCAAAGGCAGCAACAGTTTTTAAATCAAAAACATATATGAAAAGTCTTAAAACAAAGCCAAAGTCTCAACACAAAACACAAAACAAAAAAGAAGCTTCCATAATAATAGTCTAAATAGATAATTTACATTATTGCCCACATTCTGCATTTAAACATGCCAACTCTCTGAATTAAGCACTTTATTTAAACAACCATTCACAATGCCCTTCAAATTCAAGCACAAAAATAATTCAAAGTACATAAATGAGGCTTAGAGAGAATAAAAAGATAATATGCAACATAACTATCAGAATGGCAACTGGAAGAAAGATGGTAAAATTTATGTAACAGATATAGTGGAGAAAAATGACTAAAATCTAGAATTCTTATGCTACTCTTACCACTAACTAGTTCTATGAACTTGAGAATAATGGTAATTTCCAGACATTTATCCTTTTGTCCATAACAGGAGTTACAAATTTTTGCCTACATCAGCCAGCTTCCTGCTTTTGTATGTCTCTGAGCTAAGAATTATACTTACATTTTTTTAAGGGTTGCAAATCCAAACAAAAACAAGGAATAATATGTGACAGAGGCCACGTGACCTGGAAATCCTAAAATATTTAATCTTTAGTCCTTCACAAAACTTGGCAACTGTTGGTCTATAAGTTCACACATAGAAATCAGATGTTTCAACTAATGGTCACCAGGGGTAAAAATGAAAAATGCATACATCTGCTTTTTTTCATTTAGTATTTGTGACAAAGAGGTGGGAGTGTTTTTTAAACATTAGAATCTTATATGGGGAAATAAATATATTTAGTAAGGTCTCTTAACCAATTCAACACTATATATATGTGTGTGTGTGCGTGTGTGTGTGCCTATATATACATATATATATACACACACACACATATGAATAAAAAACAAAATAGAGGAGAGATAAATAGGGAATACAGGGAAGTTCAAATATTTCACTAAATTACCTATTTTTGTTGCTTTGAAATATTTTAATATGCATGCTAATTTGTCTCATTTATACTACTAATTTATCTTAGTTTGTGGAAAAGAAAGTTGTATTCCAGCTGAGTGTGGTTGTGCATGCCTGTAATCCCAGGAGCTTGGGAGGCTGAGGCAGGAGGACTGCAGGTTCAAGGCCAGCCTAAACTATATAGTGAGACCCTGTCTCCTAAAAAAGTGTATCACTTGAATTAATGTGTGTGTAAAAATGGGAAAATCATCACCAATTGATGGGTTCTTATGAAACTGTTCTAATTTTACTGCTAAGTACTTAAATACTACAGGGATATCAATAAAAATTATTTTTAGTTTTTATTACTTTAAATTCTATTAGAACAAAAATATTACACCTGTCTCTAGTTTTGTGGAGATTATTTTGCTAGCATTTATAATATAATCAAGTTCTTTTTCAGAATATATTATAATTTTTCTATAAAAAACCATGTCTACTTTATTTTTATAAACCTTTATATTTTCCAAAAGCTAATCAAGAATACTCCAGTATTACAAAGATCCATTTAATATATCCATGAATATAATTGTCCCATAGCCTTATTATATTTTTATGTCATTTCAGAGTCCCTGAAAATTAGAGTCCATATCAAAATACAAGGAATGCTATCTTCTACCACTACCTTGGCCAGAAACTACTATAGAAAAATTTGCCACCAAAGACTCATTCAGTAGAAAGAATTTACAGTCTGGATTGAATTAGTGGTATCAATGTTCTCTCTATTACTTCCTGATAATCACAACTTTATGTGGATTCCCAGCCACCAAATACTAATATCCATAAAAACTAGATGTGACTTAAACTAGCTTCAACATATTCTATGGAATTCAAATTTAATAGTAAATAGTAGTCACCGGAAAAACCTACTTAAAATTCTTCAGGAGTTCAAAATCATTACCCATTAGAACTTTAAGACATAACAGGTCTTTTCAATCTTTGATCAAAGAATATTTAGAGGAGGGTGTGTTTCCTAAAAATCCAGCGATGTTCTCTAGTTCTCTAGTATTACCAGAATAATGAAGATTATCAAGGAAATCAAGTAAGCCCAAATTTAGCTGGGATCTTCATTTACTACTTCTGTTTCCTGTTTCTACATTTACAGTAAAGAATTATGCAGTTTACACCCACTACGAATAACACTTTTGGTGTGTCTCCAGAAGTATCTCAAAATGAAAGGGGTGCCTTTTCTGTCCTATAGAAGGTTAACACACATTCAGGAATCTTTTCTGACCCTTTCATGAGGTATTAGAACTTTTCCACTTGGAAAGATGACACTGAAAGGAAGCTGGGCCATTTTCTAGTTATCATTCTCCATTCTACGCTGACTACCTCCAATTCATTCTTCCCTAAGAGACAAAACAAGAGCCATGGGCAATGTTTTTCAGCTGGAAGACATCACTAACTATTGAAACACAGAGAACATTTTCACCTCTCCTACTACTCTCCCTAATTCTATTTGACATCAACGAATCCCTGAATAAAAGTTAACTAGTCAGGTGGAGTGGCGCACTCCTGTGATCCTACTGGCAGCCTGAGGCAATTTTGAACTGAGACTGGGCAACTTAGCCAATGAGAGAAATTGTGTATCAAAATAAAAACTTTTAAAAGGGCTGAGGATGCAGGTCAGTGCAAAGACTCTGGGTTCAATCCTCCATACTGGCGGGTAGGGGAGGAAAATTAACATTAAAATTTTTTTAAGAAACTTTGGCTGGATGTGGTGGCACATGCCTATAATCCTAGCATTCAGGAGACTGAGGCAGGAAGATCACCTCATATTTTAGGCCAACTTGGATTACATACTGAGCAGACCTATGTAGAGAGATCTTTTCTCAAAAAAACAAGAACAAAGAAACAAACAAACAAATTCTGGGTCATTGTCAGATCAATAGAACTCTGATCTAAATATAATTTTTCCTTCCAACTAAATGCAAATTTTAAAAAATCACATGTCTTCTTTAAACCAGTTTATGTCTTATTTTTATTAGGACAACTTTGAGGCACATAACAATTACATCATGAGGAGCTGGTATATGTTATACATTTTTCTTAATTTATTGTATGACAAGTTTTACACTTACTAAGGGATTTCGGAAGAGAGGAAAAATATACAACAGCAAAATACAAACTAATTCCTGATTCAGATGAGGTCACTTCTTTTCTCTCCCTGTGTCCAACCAAAGCTGCTGTTTAATCAACTGTGAAAGCAGAATCAAGTGTGTGACATCTGGTGATTTTTTTAATGCTGCCTGGTGATACCAGTGTGACATTTTGTCACCTATCCATGGTCTGCTATTTTTAAATTATTCTTGTCAGCTAGCAATTTTTTAAGTATAGTGTAAGATATAGGGTTTCACAAACTGGAAAGCATACTTAGTTTCACTGAGTTAAGTGTTATGGAAATCTGAGGTTGTGTCCCACTTTGCCCACTGCACAGGGCCTGCTAAACAGGGTCTAGAGGAGATGAGAGAGAGGCTGGAGAATAGAGTTAGATGTGAATTAGACTGTTAAAATTAGTTATGCTGGGTACAATGATACATGCCTGTAATTCTAGGTGCCTGGGAGGCTGAGACAGGAGGATCTTAAACTCAAGGTCATCCTGGGCAACCTGGCAAGACCCATTATAAAAAAAATTTTTTTAACAAGGTCTGGGAATATAGCTCTGTGCTTCCTGGGTTCAATTCCTAGTACCACACAATAAATACATTAAATAAATAGTTTTAGCTGGGCATGGTGGTGCACGCCCGTAATCCCAGCACTTGGGAGGTTGAGGCAGGAGGATTGTAGCAAGTTTGAGACTAGCCTAGCCTATGAAGTGAGCTCAAGGTCAGCCTGAGTTGCATGAGACCCTGTCTCAAAAAGACAAAAAAAAAATAATAATAATAATAAATAGTTTTATGAGCTCGGTTCACATTCATATTTTAAAATCTAATTACAGCCAGGCATGGTAGCACACACCTGTAATGACAGCACTTTGGAGGCTAAGGCAGAACAATTACTGCAAGTTTCAGGCCAGCTTGGGCTACCTAGTGAGACCTCTTCTCAAACAGAACAGAACAAAACAAAACAAAACAAAACCAACTAATTATAAAATCACAACCAGGTATGGTGGCATACACCTGTGATTCCAGCACTTAGGAGGCTGAGGCAGGAGAATCACTGCAAATTCGCAGCTAGCCTGGGTTACAAAGTGAGAGCAAGACCAGCCTGAACTGCATAGTGAGACTTTGTCTCAAAAAGATAAAAAACAAACAAACAAACAAAAATTACCCCAGGGCCTAGAGCTTTAACTCAGTGGTAGAGCACTTGCCTAGCATACATGAGACCTGTGTTTGATCCCTAACACAGCAAAAACAAACAACAACAAAAAACAATTGGGAAAAAAAAAAGTATTTCACTGCAGAGTCCAGCTAAATGAACACTTTTATGTGTCTAATATAAAAAGTGGTACTTTGGAGGTGGGCATGGTAATCCCGCCAATTTCAGCAATTAGGCAACTGAGGCAAAAAGAATGCCATGAGTTTGAGGCCAGCCTGGGCTACAAAGTGAGTTCAAGACCAGCCTGAACTACATACCCTGCCCATCCCCCCAAAAGACCTTTTATTAATTCACAATTAATTATGAAAATTATTTCTTTACTCGTATAATGGTATAAGATAGGGAACATGTGCAGTACCTTACTCTAATCACTTTTTGCTTTAAAAACTAAAGTACCATACTTCAGAAAGCTTCACATAATAGAATATAAGTGCCATGTTACAGAAAGTTAAAGTGTCCTAAAGTACCACGTGTATTCTACCAGATTTCATTTCCTATCAATTTTATTTACAATGTTGGAGATATATTCCTTTAGAAAAAGTATCCAAAAAAGCAACATAATACATAAAAGCACACTAAACAGTTTAAATTCCTTTTAAGGAAATGATAAATTTTGATACTATAATATGCTAAATATGTTCCAAATAATCAGTAAGCAAACCTGTGAATTTAGACTTGAGTCAATTCCTAGTCTTGGTGGTGGTCGTTTTTGGTTTTCTGAGACAGTCTCACTACATAGTCCAGGATAGATGTGAACTCATTCTGTAGTACAGTCTGGATTTGAACTCATGATCCTTCTGCCTCTTCCAAAAAGTAGGTGTTATAGTAGGTGCCACAGCACTCAACTTCCTAGTTTGTTCTTATACCAGTAATGGATAATTTTCAGCAAGTTATCACTAATTTTTGCCCCCCTATGTTGCTCGGGCTTGCCTCAAACTCCTAGGTTCAAGTGATTCTTCTGCCTCAGATTTCCAAGTACCTGGGAACACAGGTGCGTGCCACCACACTTAGCTTCAGCAAATCATTATCCTCTGTGCCTAGTTACTCACTTTAGGCTGCTTTTCGGAAAAACTAACTCAGACTTTCTGAGGGCAATATCTAGGCAAATCTTTTTCTTTTGGAGCAGTCAGATGATTAAAATGTATTTAAAGCCAGGCATGGTAATGCATGCCTACAGTGTCAGCTTCTCAGGAAGCTAAAGCAGCAGAATACCTTGAGTCCAGGAGTTTGAGGCCAGTCAAGACAAGGTAAAAACTCCTTAAAAGACAAAAGAACCCTCCCTCCCCACCAAAAAAGTTGAACAAGAACAATTGTATAGAACAAATTGTATAGAACAAGAACAATTACTTCCTGTGGACTCAGAACTATCCCCTAACAGGTTTTTTATGTATTTGTTTGTTTGTTTATGTGGTACTGAGGATTGAACAGAGGGTGTCTGGCATGCTAGACACACACTCTACCTTTGAACTACATCCCTGGTCTGTAAAATCTGCTTTAATTTATTATTATTATTATTATTATGTTTTTATTAGGGTTTTTTTGAGACAGAGAATCACTATGTAGCCTAGATTGGTCTCAAACTTGCAACAATCTTCCTGCCTCAGCCTCCCACCACCACACTTTGGCAAAACCTGCTAAATTTTATACAAAACACTGATTTGGGATGAAGGAAGGTAGTATACAAACTGAGTGATGATTCAAGTTACAGAAGTAAAGAGCAATGTATTTTTCTAGAACATCAATAAACAAAATGTAATGTATATTTCTCTAAAAAAAAAAAAGGGAACCTAAAAATTCCATACTAGGGGCTCAATTTTATAAAATTTCTGTAATACTACATTTCAATTGTAATGCATAAATAAAAAAGCTTCTATAACAAAAAGGCATTCATTCCTTCCAAGTTTCTGTCAATTTAAATGTGTTAAAGCACTATTATCAGAAGATAAGCTATTCTTTCCTCAGATTCTTTCAGTATACTTTTGAAAGCAAGCCCTTCAATACCTATCCTCAGTGGACACCTGCTCTTTTCATTTCTCAAATCTCAGTTCCATGAATGATGAAGGAAGAGAAAATATAAATACATAAAAACACTTTACTAGGCACTACCTCCAAACAGCCGGCTTACTCTGCTGTAAGAGGCAGATCGCATGGGGTGAAGGAAAAGTAAGCCCTCCCTGTTTGTTTGCCTCCATGATTGCTATATTTTCCTTCCCCAGTCAAAGGGTGGGATATTGCTTCCCATTACTACTTACTCTGCCTTGTGCACTGATTCTAACGGGAGAGCATATGATTAGTCAAACCTAATGATCATGGGGTTTCAAGTCAGAGAACAATTATAAGGATATAGAGGGTTGGGAGTTTGGCTCAGTGGCTTAAGTGCCTGCCTGGCAGGTGCAAGGTTGTGAGTTCAATCCCTGGTACTGCAAAAATAAAGAAGGATATAGAGATGAGTTATTTTTTTATCTCTTATTTTGTCTATCCCAAAACCAAAAATCCTCTTACTCTCCAAACTTGGATCTATCTTCAACTCACTAGAAATGAGAAGAGATCAATTCCTCTCACCCACACCTTACTTTTATCTCTACTAACCCAAGGATTTTTGTAATTAGAAAAGAAATAAGTAACAATTTTCATAGCTTCATCCTCCTCCTCAAAACCCTCCTCAAAAAGAAAGAAAGAAAGAGCCTACCATCTGCCTCTTGATCTACCTAGATGTTCACATCTTTTGACCCAAAGATCCTTACTCTGAATTTGCCCTAGGGAAAAGCTGTTTGTCAGGACTCATGCATGGCAGCATTACCTGTAACAAAGAAAAAACCTGAACAGCCTAAAAGGCCAAATTTAAATCCTATCAATTAATTATAAAGACCAAAGAGAACTAGTTGGGCATGGCGGTATATATCTGTAATCCCAGCAGTCGGGAAGATGAAGCAAGATGATTGCAAGTTTGAGGCCACTCTGGGCTACAAAGCAAATTCAAGACCAGCCTAAACTACACATTATATACCCTGTCTCAAAACAAAACAAAACAAAACAAAACAAAAATTGAGTGAAAATTTGATAATATTTATCAGATGAGAAATTGAAAAAGGATACACCACCACAATGTTTCTTTTATATTTGATTACCTTTTTGTTCTAACAATTTATACTTTTTTTTTGTCTTGTTCTGTTTTTGTTTTTTGAGACAGGGTGTTCAGAGTGGCCTTGAACTCACTAAATAATCTAGGCTGACCTCAAACTCAGTGATCCTCCTGCCTTAGCCTCCCCAGTGCTGAGATTACAAAAGTGTGGCACCATGCCCAGCAATTTTCACTTTTCAAAGCTAAAAATCACTTAATATTTTTCTTTAAAGTCAAAATATCTTTATTTTTTTGGTAGAAGTAATCAGAATCATGGGTGGTGATATAGGTCAGTGGTAGAATGCCCTGTGTTCAATCCAGCACACACACAAAAAAAGAATAAGGGTCATGCACATGATGCTATAAACCACATATAAAAGGATCCAAGTTACAAAAGAGAAGCAGGAACCTTAAACACCCTACCCAAGTTACAATGACATAGTGACAACTTTGACCACAGTAATCTATATATAGGAAATTGCTGTGGGTCAGATGATGAACTGGGACACTGTAACTATGTGGAGGCTTTTGAAAAAGTACAAACTGAGTGTCTCAAACTTGAGACAAAAACTGGGTATGGCAGTGCACACCTGTAATCCCAGAAGTCTGGGAGTCTGAGGCAGGAGGATCAACAGTTTGAGCCCAGCCTAGGCAACCTAGTGAGATCTCATTTCAAAATTAAAAATTAGAAAGGGGGGACTGGGGGTGAGGATGTAGCTCAGGGCAAAACTCCTGGGTTTAAACCCCAGTACCACATATACACTCAAAAAAAAAAAAAAGGCTATAAGTACAGTGCAGAGTTTTTATACATGAACCTTCATATTTTCTTGTTAAAAAAAAACTCTGCAGAGGCAGATGGACCTGCACGAATAAAGGTCATCATAGGAATAAGGTATCTACAACCCCTCCTAGTGGGGTACCATCCCTATGTTGTACCAGAGCTACACTCAATAGGACACAAAAGTTTAAACAATATACGCAAAATTCTAGAACATTATTTTATAGACTATAATGTAAGATCCTTTCATAATCTTTTTACTGCAAGAAGAAAAAAGACAGATGAAGATAAAATAGGTATGAATGAAAAAACAGTAGTTGAATATTTTAGAATAATTAGGAAAAACTTATAGCCATTCATGGTAGCAAAAGAAGACAAATGAAGCCTTAGAAAATTCTAAAAACACAAAACAGTCTGTGAACATTGTTGGTTGTTTTAAACATCATTCTCAGTTCTAAGTGAAATATGCTTCAAATTACCACACACCCAATCTGTAACTGACGAAAGATGTGGTAAAATGACTAAATATAACAATGAATAAATACAATTTGTCTCTGCTTCCAAAGGCCTTAAAGTCTAGTTTTTCTCAAAATGCTTTATTTTCTTCATAGCCTACAACTACTACTTTTTATCAGAAAAATGAGAAAAGCAACAGAAAATTGTAAGTCTGACAAGAAAATGATGAAATGGGTTTCTAGTGTCTTAAGGAAATGTGTGTCAGATGCTCACTGACACTCAGATATCCTATCGAAGGACATCTGACAGAACAGGGGGATCAAATTCCTCACAATTCCAGCAGATATACAGTTCACACAAGGTTGGTATTCCTATGGCAAACTCTTCAGTTTTCAGATAGTTAGGTCCTAACCCAAGTGAATTTTAACAGGTAATTTGCATTATAGTATTTAAAATACCACAGGATCCACAAGTCCTATAACCCATGAAAAGAACTACCTGTAATTTTGAACACGACATCAACATCTATCCTGAATTTATAAGGACTCTAAAAATAGGAAGCCACAGTATTGCTGACCTGGGATTTTTTTTTTTTTTACCTTATATTGAACACAAAACATGCATATACTTTTTGATACTTTGCTTATATTTTAGTCTCAGAGTATGTAAAGGATAACCAGCTACTTTTAAGTCTGTGTTATGATACTTCCTATATTAGTAAAGTGATTATAGTTTATAAAATGGAACCTTTTTATATGACGTTTTCTGTAATTTTTGTAAACTGATTTACTAAATTTCACACTTTCTTGCAGGATACCTGCATTTAAAAGAACGAGCCAAATTCAGCTGAGGATTCCAAACACAAAGCCCAGAAAATATGGCTTCTTGTCTCAGGTTAGAACAATGACTCAGCTATAACACATGCTTCTTCCAGACATTACTGATTAAAGCAATCAACCTTGATTACTGAAGGTAGCTGAACCCAGGTTAAAAAAGAAGAAAATCAACTTTAAATACATTCCACAATGCTTTACAGAAGCAAACAAAAACAAAAACAAACAAAACAAAAACAAATCACATATTAAAAAGCTGATTTTTGCTTAAAACACCAAGCAAGTAAGGGACATATGAATATTCCTAACCTGCAAAATGATTCCTCCACATTATATCAGCGAAACTCATTGGTGGGCCACTGGGAGGGTAGTGTTTACCTTTCAGAGGCTCATGATCAGTCCTTATCATATCCATTAAGGAGTTCTCCAACGAGTGCAAGTTAAAAGTGTCATAGGGCCTACTCCGGTCCTAAAAATAAAAACACAGAACAAGACAATACATAAAATTACTTCATAAAATTTATACCATATCATTTGCTTCCTGCTGTGGACTGATGATATGAATGAAATTTACAGACATTTCTAGTAAATAACACAGTCTTTTTTTCATCAAGAATAATGACTTAGCACCATTCTATTTAATATACATTCCCACTACAATTAATTAAATTACCTTCTCTCCCCTGATATTCTCTCATATAAATGCCCCCCACTTCTTCAGACTGACTTTCTCCCAAATAACTAAAAAGGTAAATTTAAAGCAAAGAATCAAGTAAATTGGCTTTGGAATCTCAGCATTTGGGAGGTTGAGGCAGATAGCAAGACCCTGTCTCAAAAACAAACAAACAAAATCAAACAAACAAACAATCCTGCCTTACAGAATAGCCACCAAGAGAATAGTGCTGTCAGGTAAGATAAGACTGACTGGGGCTGGCAGGTTTTGATCTCTAGTTTTGCTTGTTCGTTCGTTTGTTTTTGAGTTTTTTATCTCTAGGTTTCAAGGCTGATTATTTTCTGATAAGGTCTTATTTTCAGGGTAATAAGGCATTATGTACTACAATGTATACTAATAAAAACAATTTTTTAAAAAGAGTAAATTGGCTTTGCCTTTTATTCTACTCCTTGCCTCTGCTATCAAAGACAGCTCCCCTGTCAGAGGACGACCGCGATTAATAACTCAGCCTATAAATAATCACTTTCCTGAAAAATAAAACAATTGTAATTTCAATGTAATTGTAATGAATATCTTTACTATTTAAGACAGTTTGATACATTAGATACTTTTTAAAAATAAAAGTGCTCAAGGCACTGAAATTACCTTTTGAAAAGCATTCACATGAAAAGCAAAAATTCATAGAATTTTTTCATGTTAGATTTTTTTAAAAATTGAAAATAGAGAACTAGCACAAACTACATGAAGAAACTTTCACCACATTCTGCTCAAGCCCATAGGAACCATCACCTACATACTCTTAAGTAGTTCAAACTTAAAGAGGAGTGCAACTCATCGTCTAAGTTCATTCTTAGGACAGACCTAGTCTGCTTTGCTGAAGACAAGCAAGACAAACACATCAATAGTGAAACTGTCTACAGAGATGAGAGAATGTTCAGCATCTGGCACAGTTTATTCAGTCAAGCACATGGTCACTTACCCTCTCCAACGGATAGCACTAATTGGTTACTTGTCACAACCCTTGGATAGGAAAGAGACATGGAATACGTTCTTTGATTTTCCATTTTGGTTTCTATATAATTCAAGATCTTTTCTTTTACCTTTAAGATCTTCCTGAAGATCATTTGTTTGGCTTTGGATTCACTTTATCAATGGAAACTTTAATTACTTAAGAAGTTGAATTTCCAGAAATGCAGGCTTCTCTGTCCCCATACAGCTATCATACTCTTTGTCCACAGAAAAAAGCCAGAAGAAAGTATGCTGATGAGACAAAATGACCACCTATTTCTGGCACTCACAATCACAGAATGAGTACCCAGGAACTTCTATCATATCTGCACTTCAACCTACAACTATTCTATAGACATGAGTACTCTTCAAAACAGTTTGACAAGGCAGGGAATTATTAACAAAAAAAAAAAAAAAGGATGATTGATGGCATTCAAAAATGTTTCCAGCTGGGTGTGTTGGTGCATACACCTGTATTCCCAGCTATTCAGGAAGCTGAGCAGGAAGACTGCAAATTGGAAGCCAGCTCTAGACAACTTAGCAAGGCCTTGTCTCAAAATTTTAAAAAAGCTGCGAATATATAGCTTAATGATCCCCCTCTAAAATCTTTCTAGCCAGGACAGTTTATTTTTTCATTCAGTTTTTTATATAACCTTTAAAAGTAGGTAACTACTTTCCCATTTTACACAGAAGGAAGGTTAAAGTCTAGAGAACACTGAAACCCAGATCTAAACTCAAAGTTATTATGAAGGAGGATGAAAACAATCTGTCAAGGCAAGACATGATGGCATACACCTGTAATACCAGCACTCAGGAGGCTATGGTAGGATTGCTCAGAGTTTGAACCCAGCCTAAACTATACAGCAAGACCCTACCTCAAAAAACAAACAAACAAAAAGATCTGTTCAGTAAGTTGATCCAATTCATATGAAATAGTAAATAAAAACTTCTATAGAAGCATAGCATTGCATTTAACTACTGATGAAATGACCTTTCTGTCACAAGAGGATATCAGTATTAGATGACTACCTGCCAGGGAAACTAATGAAGGTGTTGGGAGGCTCATGTATCTAAAGTGAAATAGTCTTCAAACCAGTCAGATTCTCAAAAATCACATATAGCACTGGTTGAAACACAAGTTCTTAGGCTCCAGCTCAAAGTCAATGAACCATAATTTAAAAAAAAATGTTCCAGGTGATTCCCATAATCAAGGTGAGTGATTCAACTTAAACCTTCACACCCATAATTCTGTTCAGTAAACTTGGGGAATTAAAGTGAAGGCAACTAGGATAGCAGCAGGCAATAAACAAACCTATTCACTTTGCAGAGGGTCAGCTTTGCAATTCTTTGATTGTAGATTAGAGAAGCAGGTTGTAACCTAGTTTTTTTTTTTAAAAAGCACAACCTTTGAAATCAAAATCTGATTTTCAAATTATGGCTTTCCCAATTGTTGTCATGTCAGTGAACAAGTTTATGAGGTTAATTCACACAGTTGTTTTTTATACTAAATGACAATGTGCAATTATAGTACTCTATATACCACAATAGGAGGAAGAACACAAAAAACTTACGATATGTCATAGTACTGGAACATAGACTTACATAATTAGAAGTTCATGGACATTAACCTAACAGTGTTCACTAATGTTCAAATATGACATGTGAAAAGCATGACAAAATTTGCATAAGCTTCTTAGCTAACAAATTTCAGTCCTCTAAAGCACTTATTTTCTGATCAAAATTAATTCTATTCATGCTGCATCAATTTATATTTGCTGCATACCATCCATCTTTTTTGTTTTACAAGTAGTAAATAATGCTGAAATAACTGATTAAACAGAAACCCAAGCAAGAAAACAGGAAGAACAGAAAAGCTGAAAAACTAATGAAATTCAATGTAAATCATGCATAGAGAAAACTAGGCCAGTTTATTGCTCAACCACAAATATTACAAATGGTAACTTACCCATTAAATCTTTTTCATAAGCTTTGTTTTCCAATATAAATAAAAAGGAAAATGACTTTTAATATTTACTTTCTTTTTTTGAGTGTGGGGTAGGGGGCTACCAGGAATTGAACTCAGGACCTCAAACCTGCCAGGCAGGCACTGTGCCACTGAGCTATATCCCTGGCCCCAAAATTTACTTTCAATGAACAAACATACCAGGAAAGATTAGAACACCTATAAATAATACATTCCATTACTGACTCTTTTTCATTAAAAGATAATCAATAATAGATATTAGCAGTTAGTTGTATAGAGGACTAGCCTACCTCTTCTCATAAGTCCTGCTCTTTCTTCCCCTGGCTTGATATTAAATATTGATATTTAGTATTAATAAATTCATCAAGTATTTAAAATTACCTCTTAACTCTATGATGGAGACAATGTCCCCATCTTACAAAGTAAGTAGTCTTGGACAGATTAAATTAACTAGCTTAATGTTAAAGGGCTAGCAAATGGAAGAGAGAGGGCTCAAATTTAAATCCAGATAACACATTATAAGGACTGACACTGTATTGCCACACTGACTTCTTCTTATCCTCTTTAGTATTAATTGAGGCTTTTTCACAAACCTCCCTTTCACCTCCTTTAACTAAATCCTCTGACCTCACCCTACCACACAGGCAACATGACTCACCTGCCCTTAGTCAGTTATCCTCATTCAAGTGACAACTAATTAACCCCAAGAAGCAGTTTAAGCTACTTTCCACCACAGCCCCAGGTTCACTTCTACCAGCCTATCTCATTTACCTATCCTTTTGTTGGCAGTGGAAATCAAAGACCTTTTTCTACCCTTTCTGGCTTATATCAGAACTTTCTCTTTCAGGAACACAAAGTAGAAAGCTCCAAGGGCCAACAGTATCTGAGAAAAAGGAGCTTTGGAACCAAATGTTAAGATTAACCATGGTGCTTCCTATATAGTGGGAACTGGAGTAAGTGCCTTACATCTATGACCTCAATCCTTACCACCTACCCCGTAAGATGAGTACTATCTCTGTATCTCAGGGGGAAAAAAAATGAAGCTCACAGAGATTATGTAACTGCTTAAAGTCACAGAGCTGTCAGAATTCAACACAAGTGCCTGTCTGTGATACTCACGTCCGGGCGGCAATGTTCCAATGCTCCCCCACTGATTAACTTCAGTGTGCAGGCTTGGTTAAGACAAAAGAGATCCAGACTGGACCAAAAATCAAAAGGTAAGCAGATATTTGAAAGGGCTAGGGAAGGAACAATGTGGCCATAAAATAATACAGAAAGACAAAAACAGAAATTCTTGAAGAAAGGTTTTTTCCTATTTATCATATGACAGCAATATTTCAATTAAATGCATCTACCACATAAAAGAAAACTCACAAAATAGTCATTTCTGAATGTCCACCCTATTGTTATTTTTAGTGATATATATATATATACACATTATTTGAAAATAGTTCTCTGTTTACACTATAATTACTGTTTAAGAGTAATGAATATGTTTTATTTTTAAATAGATATTATATGATTAATAGATGAAACTATACTCCAACATGCATCCATGTGCACACAACAAAAAGAAAAAGCCAGGTGTGGTGGCACATGCCTGTAATCCTAGAACTCAAAAGGCTGAGGCTGGATGATTACTATGAGTTGGAAGCCAACTTGGGCTACACAGTGAGTTCAAGGCCAGCATGAACCAAATAGTGAGACTCAGTCTCAAAAAAAAAAAAAAAAAAAAAATAGAGATCTGAGCGCCTCCAACAGGACACAACTAAGACAGCCTTCCAGGGGCCTGCGTGAGCACCATGGACCCCAGGAGGAGAAAGAAATGGGCTTCTTGGGAGGCTGCACATCGAGGCCTGAGTGCCTCCAACCAGGACACAAGTAAGACAGCCTTCCGGGAGTCTGCAGGAGCACTGTGGACCCCAGGAAGAGAAACATGCACCTCCCCCCATATGTCTACCAGCACGCGGGCTAAGAATCAAGGACAAAGCCACCCCCCACCCCGCTCCCGTAAAGCAACCTGCTCATTTGGAAGTCTGGCTACCTTGACAGCAGCTAAGGTACATAAAACAACCAAAAGCTAGTATTGTTCATTTTGTAGGCCTGGGACTGGTAGCCTGAGCATCTCTTTGGAAGATGACAGTATGCAATGTAGCAAAAATGGGGGACTGTCTTCTGTCTTGTCTTCGAGCCCCAATATTGTTCTCGTTGTTTTGTTTTATTCTGATTAATTTTTTTGGCCTTATTTTATACTCTGTTTTTATTGGTTTTAATGTGTTGTTGTTGTTGTTGTTTTGGTTTGGTTTGGTTTGGTTTGATTTTACTATACCTGTTGGAAAGGTCAACTATTCTGAAAATAACAAGATATACTATAGTAGCTATTCTTTGCATAGTATCTTTCTTAGAAGTTCTGTACCAGTTCTACTGCTTTGTTTTGATTGACTTCATTCTGTTATGTTTTGTTGGATTTTACTATCTTTAAAATAAAAATAAATAAATAAATAAATAAAATAAAATAAACAGACTGAAGTCTCCAATCCTATCTTCTTTTACTCTCTCCAGACCACTTCATACATATGGTATTATTAGGTATTACAAGCAATCTAGACATGTTTCAAAGTATACAGGAGGATGTGAATAGGTTACAAGTACTACACCATTTTCTGTAAATGATTTGAGCATCTGTGGATTTTGGTATCCACACAAGGGGTCCTGAAGTCAATCCCAACTTTTATCAAGGGATTATGTTTCTATATATCTACCCACAGGAAATAATGTTTCATACTATTTTTCTCTGAATATAAAAGCATACACACTAGTGCGAAACTTGTTTCTTAACCAATATTGCTCTTTTGAGAGAGCTCTCTTTAATTAGCTGTGTCCTTTTTTTGGGTGGTGGCTTTGTTTGTTTGTTTGTTACAGGCTCTCACTATGTAGTTCAGGTTGGCCTAGAACTCACTAGTCCAAACAGTCCTCAAACTCACAGCAATCCTCCTGCCCTAGCCTCCTGGATGCCAGGTTTACATGTCCAGCTAGTAGTTATGTTCTTGACTTTTTCTCTCCCCCAACTCAATCAGACATATCCTTCCTGCAGAGCAAATGCACAGTAACTATAGAATCAAATAATCATCTCAGTGTACATTCTATATAATAAATCCTGATTTTGGAGATTTCATCTTATCCCCCAATTTCTTTGAAATTTTTGTTCTGGCCCTTAACTGTATCTCTTCCATGCTTGCTCTATGGTAGCAGAATGGTTCTCCAACCCCCTGAAGGGTATCATTAACAAAGAAACATAAGGAGCCATTCAATCTACCAGCTCTGAGTGAAAACCAAAATGATGATACATTTAAAAGTTCAACATAAAAAAAACAAACATGAAAAAAAATAAAAAAAATAAAAGTTCAACATGATGTGATTTCAAGCACAGAATCTACTTAAGAATAACATAAAGAGGTGGCCATGTGGCAGGTCCTGGAGGTTCTGAACTCTGCCCAGCGAGGAGCAAGGCCCTGGCACCATATGCTGGGGCACACTCTGGCTAGCCTCGCACTCCAGAGGCTCTGAACTCCTCGCAGCCTGATGCAAGGTCCCGGTGGTGCCACACTCTGGGGGCATGCTCTGCTTAGCTGCCTGGGTCCTGGAGGCTCTGAACTCCACTCTTCCAGGTGCAAGGCCCCAGCAACACACTCCAGGCGTGAGTCCTTGCTACCCGCACAGAGGATCCGAGCTGTGCCCAGCACAGTGTCCCAGTGCAATCCATCAGGGGAACGCTTGGCCAGCCTCACAGAACACAGAGGTACTGAGCCCAGCCCAGCTCAGAGCTCCAGAGCCACTCATCAGGGAGCAAGCAGCATAGCCTAAGAGTCTTGGAGAATTCGAGCTCTGCCCATCAGAGTACAAGGCCCCTGCTCCATAGTTCAGGGGTGTGGCCACACGGCAGGTACTGAAGGTTCCAAACTCTGCCCAGCCAGGAGCAAGGCCCAGGCACCATACACCAGGGGTGCACTCTGGCCAACTCCGCATTCCAGAGGCTCTGAACCCCTCGCAGCCAGATGCAAGGCCGCAGTGGTGACACACTCCAGGGCGTGCTCTGCCTAGCTGCCTGGGTCCTGGAGGCTCTGAACACCACCCAGCCAGGTGCAAGGACCCAGCGCCACAACCCGGAGGTGTGCCCCTGCTAGTTGCAGGGAGGATATAAACTGCCCAGCCCAGCATCCCAGAGCAACTCAACAAAGTACATCAGGGGAACACACAGTGAGCCTCATAGACCACAGAACACAAGGGTCTGGTGCCATAATTTGGGGGTGCATTCAGCTAGCCATGGGAATATTGGAGGATTGAAGCTCCACCCAGTGCAGCATTCCATTGCAATCCATCAGGAGGCTGCCTGGCCAGCCACACAGGTCCCAGAGGAAAACGACAAATCAAAAGAGTAAGATGCAGTCTCAGTCCTCTAGCCTGCCAAGAACAAACCCAAGAGACACTGAAATGGAAGACACTAGAAATCACACAACTGAACTTTCTGAAATGATAGCAACTGAAGTAAAGAAACAACTCATTGGAACTGGGGATTTAGCTCAGCAGCATGAGCACCTACATGGCAAGCACAAGGTCCTGAGTTCAATCCCTGATGCCACAAAACACAAACAACCCCCTTCCAAAAAAAAAAAAAAAAAAAAAACCAAACAAACAACAACAACAAAAAAAACTCCATGAAGCTATAGAGGAAATCAGATCAGAAATAATCTCTAAGCTAAAAAATGAAATGACAAATATTATGATATAAATTCTGTGTGTATCTAAAGAAGATGAAGATAAAAAAATACAAGAACGTAAGAAAATGATGGAAAATTTGAATGAACAAAATAAGACACAAATAGAATGCATAAAACAGATTCAAATGGAAATTCAGGAAATCAAAAATTCCATTGAAAGATGGCAAAACTGCTTGAATGAAGCTAGAGATAGTCTCAGACCTTGAAGACAGCATGGAAGCTTACAATCACGAAAGAAAAGATCTCTTAAAAATAATAAGAAACCAGGAAACAGCAATTCAACAGCTGCAAGATGATACAAAGAGAAACAATATATGATTGATAGGTCAATGTAAAAGCTGGGGTCAATACAAATGATCTGTGAAGATTATTTGCAGAAATAATAGCAGAAAAATTTTCCAAACATGGGAAGAGAATCTGATATTCAGGTAAGTGAGGCACAGGGAACCCCAATTAACCATAACCAAAATAAATCTTCACTGAGACATATAATAATGAGGATATCAGAAATTCAGCACAAGAACAGAATACTAAAAGCTGGTAGAAAAAAGAAACAGATCATCTATGAAGGAAAGTCTATCAGAGTTATGGCAGACTTCTCAACACAAACCTTCAAATCAAAAAGAGCTTGGAGTGCCAGGTGTGGTGGCACATGCCTTTACACACATGACTTGGGAGGCTGAGGCAGGAGGATTCTTGTGAGTTCAAGACCAGCCTGGGCTACAAAGTGAGTTCAAGGCCAGCATGAACTGCATAGTGAGACCCTGTCTCAAAAATAGGGTCAGGGATTTAACTCAATGGCTTAAGCGCCTGCCTGGCAGGCACGACCTTTGAGTTTGATCCCTGGTACTAAAAGAAAAAAAAAAAAAAGAGCTTGCAATAAAGCATTTCAAATTCTGAAAGAAAACAACTTTCAAAGCAGATAGATGTATCCTGCAAAACTATCTTTAAAAATTGACTGAGAAGTATAATACTTCCATGACAAAGAACAACTGAAGAAATTCATGGCCACCAAAACAACACTACAAAGAATACTGAAGATACTCTAGAAAGAGACATAGATAACTACAATTCCAAGAACAACAGCAAAAGGAAACCACTAAACAGGGCAAACAATTACATAGAAAAAGTAGAAAACTAACAACAGAAAGATACCATGACAGGGATGAGTCAATACATATCAGTTATATCAATCAATGTAAATGGTCTCAACTCACCAATAAAAAGAAACAGACTGGCAGAGTGGATTAAGAAACAAAATCCAACAATATGCTGTCTACAACAAACACATTTAACTCCAAAGGAAATTCACAGACTAAAAATCAAAGGCTGGAAAACAATATTCCATGCAACAGGAACCCAGAAAAAAGCAGGCATAGCTATTTTGTTTGCAGACAATGTGAACTTCAAACCAAGAATGATCAAAAGACATAAAGAAGGTCACTACATACTTGTGAGGGGAAAACTTCAAGAAGAAGTAATTACGATCATAAATATATATGCACCGAATATGGGAGCACCCAACTATGTAAGACAAATCTTAATAGACATGAAAAACCAAATGAACAATAGTACAGTTATAACAGGGGACCTTAACATCCCATTGTCACAAAGGGACAGATCAACCAAACAAAAAATCAGCAAAGAAATAACAGAACTGAATCAAAGTTGTGAACAAATGGACCTAGCAGATGTGTACCGAGTGTTCCACTCAACAACATCAGCATGCACATTCTTCTCAGCTGCACATGGGTCATTCTCTGAAACAGATCATATACTAGTTCACAGAACATGCATAAGTAAATGCAAAGGAACTAAAAAACTTCCATGCATATTATCTGACCATAGCGCAATAAAATTGGAAATTAATGACAAAAAAACCCCACAAGAAACCCATAAACACATGGAAATTAAATAATACTCTCCTAAACAATCAATGGGTCACAGAAGAAATTAAAGAACAAATTAAACAATATCTAAAATTGAATGAAAATACAAATACAAATTACCGGAAAACTGTGGGACACAATGAAAGCAGTCCTCAGAGGAAAATTTATAGCAGTAAACTCCCACATCAGAAAAATGCAAAGAACACACATAAACAACCTAGTGATGCACTTCAAGCTTCTAGAAAAAGAAGAGCAAGTCAAGTCCAAAGCCCAAAGAAGGGAGGAAATTATAGAGATCAGAGCAGAAATTAATGCAATTGAAACTAAGAAAACAATACAAAGAATTAATGAATCGAAGAGTAGGTTTTTTGAAAGAATAAATAAAATTGATAAAACCCCAGCCAACCCTATCAAAAAGTGGAAAGAAAAACTCAAATTCATGCAATAATAAATGAAAAGGGTGAAGTCACTAAAGACCCTATGGAAATACAGAAGATCATCAATACCTACTTCGAAAACCTTTACTCACATAGATTCAATAACACAGAAATGGACAGATTTCTAGAAACCTATGAATTACCAAAGCTGAATCAAGAAGATGTAAAACTGCTGAATAACCCAATTTCTGTTCATGAAATTGAAAATGTAATTAGAACCTTACCAACGAAGAATAGCCCAGGCCCTGATGGATTCACTGCTGAATTCTACAAGAAACTTAGGAAAGTGTCAATTCTCCTTAAACTCTTCAATGAAATTGAAAGTGAAGCAAGTCTCCCTAACTCATTCCTGGAAGCAAGTTTCAACCTAATTTCAAAACCACACAAAGACCCAACCAAAAAAGAAAATTATAGGCCAACCTCCCTAATGAACATAGATGCAAAAATCCTCAATAAAATACTGGCAAATAGAATACAGCAAGTTATCAGAAAGATTATACACCACAATCAAGTGGGATTCATCCCAGGAATGCAGGGATGATGCAACATATGCAAATCAATACATGTAATACACCATATCAACAGGGCCAAGGACAAGGATTACGTGATCATCTCAATAGATGCAGAAAAATCTTTTGACAAAATCGAAGACTCATTCATGATAAAAACCCTACAGCAAATCAGAATAGATGGTCTCTACCTCAACCTGATAAAAGCCATATATCATAAACCAACAGCCAACATCTTACTAAATGAACAAAAACTGAAAACTTTCATCCTAAAATCAGAAACAAGACAAGGATGTCCATTATCACCACTCCTATTCAATATAGTTCTGGAAACATTAGCCAGAGCAATTAGACAAGAAAGAGAAACAAAAGGAATAAGGATAGGAAAGGAAGAAGTAAAATTATCATTATTTGCAGATGATATGATACTCTACATAGAAGACCCCCAAAACTCCATTGAAAGACTTCTAGATGTAATAACCAATTCAGTAATGCTGCTGGATACAAGGTCAACACTCAAAAATCAATAGCATTCTTGAACAAAAACAACAAACTCACTGATAGAGAAATAAGAGAAACCACAACCTTCACTATTGCATCCAAAAAAATGAAATACTTAGGAATCAATGTAACAAAGGAAGTAAAAGACCTATACAGTGAAAATTACATTACTCTAAAAAAGGAAATCAAAGAGGATTTCAGAAAATGGAAAGATATTCCCTGTTCATGGATAGGAAGAACAAACATTGTGAAAATGACCATTCTCCCAAAATTGTTATACAGATTGAATGCAATTCCAATCAAAATACCATTTGCATATCTCACAGAGCTAGAGAAACCATCCCTAAATTTCATCTGGAACCAGAAGAGACCTAGAATAGCAAAGGCAATTCTGGGCAACAAAGGTAAGGCAGCAGGCATCACAATCCCTGACTTGAAATTATATTACAAAGCTATTGTGATAAAATTAGCATGGTGCTGGAGTAAAAAACAGAGCTGAAGATCAGTGGAATAGATTAGAAGATACAGCCCCAACTACAAACACACTCAGCCACCTCATCTTTGACAAAGGGGCCAAACATGTACATTGCAAGAAAGATAGCCTCTTTAACAACTAGTGCTGGAAAAACTGGCTTTCCATATGCCATGAACTAAAACTAGATCCATGTCTATCACCATGCATTAACTAAAGTCAAAATGGATCAAAGATCTGAATATTAAAACAGAGACACTAAATTTGCTGGAAGACAAAGTAGGTAAAAATCTTGATGACATAGGAGTAGGCAGAGAGTTCATGAACAAAAATCAAACTGCACGGGAAATACTTCCCAGAATCAACAACTGGGATCTCGTCTTGTTAAAAAGTTTTTGCATGTCAAAGGAAATCTCCAACAGAATGAAAAGAACACCTACAAACTGGGAAAATATCTTAGCCAACTGTCCCTCAGACAAAGAACTTCTATCTAAAACATATAAAGAATTTTAAAAATTCAGGCCCCTAAAATTCACAGACCCAATCCAAAAATAGGCATCTGAGACAAATACACTTCTCAGAGGAAGAAATACAAATGGCAAATAAGTATATGAAAAAATGTTCAACATCAATGTTCATTTGAGAAATGCAAATTAAAACAACACTGAGATTCCATCTCAACCCAGAAAGAATGGCCAAGATCAAGAAATATACAAATAACAACTGCTGGCGAGGCTGTAGGGAAAAAGGAACTCTTCTCCACTGTTGGTGGGAATGTAGGCTGGTGCAACCACTGTGGAAATCTGTGTGGAGATTCCTCAAGAAGCTAGGATTAGAGATTCCATTTGACCCAGCTATTCCACTTCTGGGCATTTTCCCAGAAGAACTGAAAACGTCATACCACAGTGATATATTTGCTCCCATATTTATTGCAATACAATTTGCAATAGCCAAATCCTGGAAACAACCAAAGTGCCCATCAATCAAGGAACAGATAAAAAAGATGTGGTATTTTTATACAATGGAGTACTACTCAGCTATCAAGCCAAGATTGCATCGAGACTTTTATAAGTTAATGGACACAGCTTGAGACCAGACTCATAAGTGAAACAAACCAAACTCACATGTGTAAATACCATATTGGCTCCCTAGTGTAAGAAACTCAAAAAGTATATATGATCCAAAATCTACAATAAATACTGTGTAAGGGTAAGAAACTGCTCAAAGAGCTAAAGTAATTGGGATAGCGGATA
Source organism: Dasyprocta punctata (assembly GCA_004363535.1). NCBI lineage: Eukaryota > Metazoa > Chordata > Mammalia > Rodentia > Dasyproctidae > Dasyprocta > Dasyprocta punctata. The sequence goes on from RJWM01008786.1 coordinate 70,559, forward strand.
GGAGGGAAAAAGGAAAGGAAAAGGAAAAAGACATAAATTTGTATATATGTATACATAAGATAGCTATAATGACTATACTACTAAATGTATAAGTTATTGGAAAAGAACAGTTAATACTCATATGATTAGATCAACTTTACATGTCTATATCTGTTAATCTAAACAACCCTTTTGAAGGTAAATATATGTAGTATCACAACCATTGTCAAATTCCTATCATCTTGCTTTGTAAACCTATAATGTTATGGTATTGGATTTGTTGTCTTTTTTTGTCTCTTTTGCTTTTTGTTTTTCTTTTCTGTTTTTTTCTTAAATAAAAAATATCTGAAATAAAAAGAGTAACATAAAGAACAGATAGATCACTTAATAATGAATATTAAATAGGGGCACCAAACAATTAGATAAATAATAATAGTTTCTCTGTATTGAAAAATAGAAGTCTAAAAACAATGTAGAAGTC
>RJWM01008787.1:0-71107 GCA_004363535.1 Dasyprocta punctata
CTGCCCCCAACAAATAATTTCAGAGGCCCTTATGTGTAAAAGCTAAAAATCTTACAAATAATTCCTCCCAATAATTCCAAATAACTTCCTGTTTACTGTATAAATACTATTAGATTTTTAAATAAAATTAACCTTTTCTTGTTGTTGTCTATATGAGGCAAGTGTTCTACTACCACTGGGCTACTCCCCAGCTCTTTAAAAAATTTTTATTTTGAGCCAGGGTCTCACTAAGTTGCCCAGGTTGAGCGCTCTACCTTTCTATCCTCCTGCTTTGGCATCCCAAGTAGCTGAGATTACAGGTGTGACCAGCACACACATCTCAAAATTAACCTTTCAGAGGAAACCTGGAGCCCACCCACAGCCACACTCCAGAATGAGATCAACACTGAACTCCATTCCCTTGTGAAGCTCTGTGGGCTTGGGCTTTCAGTGTAAAAATCTGGTGAAGTGTGTGATCCCAGCACTCTAGGAGGCTGAGGCAGGAGGATCGAAGGTAAAAACCCAGTTTGAGTGAAGAAGAAAAGGAAAGAGAAGGAAAAGAAGAGGAGGAGGAGGAAGAGGAAGGGAAGGAAGGGGAGGAAGAAGAGGAGGAAGGAGAGGAACAGAAAGGGAAGGGAGGAGGAAGAGATGGGGGAGGGGAGAAGCAGCAGTAGCAGATGAGAATCTGAGCTGCCTCTTCCTTTCCTGGGGACCAAGGCTGGAGGTGAGTGGAACCCCTCACCTGAGCAGCTGGGTTGGGCCATGAGACCCTGCACCAAATGACCCTGCCTGACCCTACTCCCACCACCAAGAAGGAAGAACTCACACTTGGCTCCAAGTCTCAAATGTTTATTCTCGCCATATGCTCGGTGGGGCCTGGGCCTCTAGAAGGGGGACTTTGTGGAACTTTGCCACAGTGGCCTCTTTGGGACTGACCAGGTTACCAGAGCCAGAGGATGAGGACAGCGAGGGTGGCAGCAGCCATGAGGCCTGGAACAGCACGTGGGGAGATTTTTGAGGGGCTCTGGAAGGCCAGGTTGGTTGGCTGGGTCACCCCCTGGTGACTATTTTGAGGCTGAGACAGGAGGTGCGAGTGGCAGGATGTGCTTTGATTCCTGTCTGGAAACTCCGCTTCCACGGGGCTCAGTTCACTGCTTTCCTCGCTCACCTGCAGATGGGCAGGAGGCAGCAGTCAGATGCCCCCCCAGCAGCCTCCCCAGCTGCTCAAACTACTGAACCAACCATCCTTTTGCTGCTGCCCAGCCCAGCATACCTGCTCTACTCGTCTGAAGACTTGCAGCAGGTTTCCTCGAAGGACACCTTGAAGCTCTTTCTCACTCCAGCCCCGACTCAGCAGCTCCTCTATCAGCACTGGGTACGTGGACACGTCCTTCAGCCCCTCAGGGAACCTGTGTGGTCACCCATTGGCCAGCTGTGAGGGCTTGACCCCATTTGGTCTAGGGTCTGCTGTCCCACCAGCTCCAGTCACATATGACTACAACAAAAGGCCAAGGGCTTAAGGCTAGGGGATGTGACTTTAGAAATGCCTTGGGGACTAGGCTTCTGTAGTGCTGGCAGCTGAGCAGATGGTCAGCTCACCACAGATGATCCCATGGGCAGGGGCTGGGGCCTAAGCTTGGCTCCCCAGGGGAGGGGAGCACGTGTGACCACCTTGGTCTACCGGGCCCTGTCAGATAGAGACAGCCTCAGAAACGGGCCCTGGGAGTAGGGAGATGTCTCATGGGCTGGGGTACCAGGGTCCATGGTTAAGGCCTGAAGGATGGGAGGACCCCAGGATGGGGATCTAAGACTAAAGGACTCCCTGCTGTACTCTAGACCAAGAATGTCTAGGGAAAGCACTCACCGGCCAGACCCATCATAATCTCCACCAATCCCAATGAACTCAGATCCGATGACTTCCCTGATGTGGTCAAAGTGATCTAGAAGATGGAGATTGGTTATGGGCAGCAAGCACAAGGCTGTAGTTAGGCCCTGGGACCTGCAGTTAGGCCATGGTTTGAGGAAACTCAGCTCTGGCCAATTTCCCTGTCCTGAGGACTCCAGGCCATGGCAGCTCGAGGGCAGACACAGTCCTGAAGTGGTTACAGCTTTGGGCTTAAAGTGGACCTCACAGCCACCCCTTTGAACCTTTTCTGGCCTCTGGGCTCTGCCTGTCCTGTCCAGAGGTATGCAGAATGACAGGCCATTTTGGACTGAGAGCAGGAATGAAACTCAGAGGCAGAGGTATCACACTCATTAGTACCTACTGGGTCCTGAGACCCAAGTGACAGTGGAAAGCTGAGACTGTTGCCACTGGGCTAGAGTGCTGGGGCTCTCTTGAAGGGTTGACAGCCAGAGCCCAAGCCAGAGCATCCCAGAGAGCTGAGGCAGGGCTCACCTGCCACCGTGGACACATTAGCAAACAGGTTGCAGTGCAGCACCCCCATCGACAGGGTCACCATCACAATGCCACCGTTCTTCTTCTGCAAGAACAGACAAAGGGACACTCAGCTCAGCCCCACAGGCCTGATGGTGTCCCTTCCATGCTGTGGATGACACTCTGTCCCAGCCGCAGGGGGTGGAAAGGGCTTCTTCTTTCTGGGTTTGTGGGTCCCTTGGTGAAAGGGATTTGGCCTTAAGTAGAGAGATGGAGGAGGATTAGCCAGCCTTGCATCCAAGGGTGTGTGAGACCTAGGGCAACATCTTTCTGTGTTCAGGGCAGGCATCTTTCGATCAAGCAGGCCTAGCCCCAGGCGTGAGGGCTGGGGTGGCCGCTTACCAGAAGCTGTAGGATGTCATCAGGAACATTCAGGTGACTATAGCACACACTTCTGGCAGCCGAGTGGGAGAAGATCACAGGAGCCCGAGACACCCTCAGGGTCTCTCTTGCCAAGTTGTCTGAGGCATAGGACAAGTCTATCATCATGCCCAGGCGGTTCATTTCCTGTACCACTTTCTGCAGGGACAATTGACATTTGAGAGGAAGCAGGTGTCAGGGCACACATCGGTAGGGAACAAGCGGGGTAGGGTACAGAATGGGAGTCCTCACCTCACCAAAGCTTGTCAGCCCACTGACGTTGGTGTAGAGATCGTATGTGAATCTGGTGGAACTCTCTGCCCTGCAGGACAGCCAGAGAGGTACAATTAGTTGGTCACATTTTAGTCATCAGAGCTTAGAGAGCCTCTGTCTATCCATCTATTGCACATCCAGAACAGGTGAGGACTAAGGTCCAGCTACTTTCTGGGAGTGTGAGAGACCTGCTGGGAGTCCAGTCCCTCTGTGGACAGCTTTATCCACACCTCTGGTGAGGCCCATCCCGGAGATGGAGAAGTTTCCCCACCACACTGCCTCCACTTCCCCCCGACAAGGACTGTGCTCACCAGGGTGTGCTGCAGGTGAAGGTGAGTGCCAGGTAGCGCACTCCCAGCAGATAGAAACTGCGCAGCACAGAGAGGCTGCTGTCCAGTGAGTGACCACCCTCCACGCCAATGAGGCAGGCCAGCTTTTGAGTGCTATTGAGACCTAGAAAAGGATGTGGAGTCAAGTTTCAGAATCCAGAGATAGCACCACTGCAGTGAGCTCAGACTGACCCCTGCCCCATCTGCCAGCCCACCTTCAGCTGAGGTCACCAGCTCCAGCTCAGGGTAGGAGGCACACATGCGGTGGATGAGGTCGATCTGCTCCAGAGTGAGGCGCACAGCATCCCGGTTCTGGGCATGGCACGGAACGTAGGCCGACCAAAACTGGAGGTGGTTCAGGGGGCCCAGAATGAGGCTAAGGTGGCTTCCAACCCCCCGGGTCTTCCAATTCTGCCTCAGCTCCCACAGTGAGGCACTGTATGATCCTATGGTCCCTTGATGGCTATTTAGCTTGCTGCCATTGGCCAAACTGTGGACTCAGGACACATCATAAACTGCTGTTTGTCTGCGTGCCCTGGGAATGCCCCAGGCCAATCTACCACATCCTCTGTGGTTCCGGCAACTCCCACACTCATCGTTGTTTTTCTGGTCACTTCCTGACTTGTCTCTACTGAACCTGGGCACCCATTCAGCTAGCCTATCTTGTCCTCTAAGGCCCCTATGCTCCCCAACACCTGTATGATGGCCCGCTGCATGGCCCATGTACCCAGCTACCCAGAGGCTGCCCTAGCCAGCTTCTGTGGCCCCAACATTCCCAGCATCCATTGGGCACTCGGTGTGTTTCTGGTACCTGGGCACCTACGAGGCCGTCCCTAAGCCTGTCCAGGCTGGTCTGGCTGTGGCTGAAATTGCGCAGATTCACATCCTGCAGCCTGTTCTGGAAACGCTGCTTCAGGACCATAGGCAGGTCGTTGTGGCTGAGGTGTCAAGAGGAGATCAGATAGTGACACGACTTCCATTATCAGGCAGGACAGGCAGCATGCATACGCCTACCCTACCCACCCACTGGGGCTGTCCTCACTTGCCAAAGGGGAAATTGGGGGGATGTCCACCAGCAACAGGGTAACTGTGGTAAGGCACGCACGGGTGGGAGGACAGAGGACATCCCAGGGTGCTGTGAGGAGGCCTCCTCACTGGCTCTGCATGCTCAGAACCTCCCCTCCCCCAGGCTAGATGTGGCAGTGTGCCTGTAATCTCAACACTCTGGAGGCTGAGGCAGGAGGATTGCTGTGAGTTTGAAGCCAGCCTGGACTACATTGGGAGACCCTGTCAAAACCAAACCAAACCAAACCAAACCAAACCAAACCAAACCAAACCCTACCCTCCTCCGCAAAGGAATGAGCTTGTCTCCCTCCACATCTACTCACCCGTCCACTAGTGGGAAGTCCCGCATCAGGGCTCTCACACGACCTCGCAGGCTAGGGGCGCTGGGGGTGCCCAGCGTGGTCAAAGAGCCAGGAGTGGTGGGAGCACCGGGAGTGCCAGATGAGGTCTGGGTGCTGGGGGTGTCTGGCGCGGTGTCCGGCGCGGTCTGGGTGCGTGTTACCGGCTGTAACAGCAGAAGTAGAAGCAGGAAAAGCAGACATGGCACAGGCCGCGGGCAGAGCACGCGGAGACCCTCGAGGGCCGCGGGCTGCATGTTGCGCAGGGACGCGGAGGCGGGCAGGCGACGGTCACAAGAGCCTGACGGGCAGGCCACCGGTACTGGGCGAGGTGAGGGTCCCCGGAACGTCGATTCAGGTGACCTAGGGCGCCGCCTGAGTCAGAAAGTTTTTCAGTCACGCCACTGCGACCTTCGGGCTGGGATCCTCCACGCCGCGCTGCGTGACCGCCAAGGGGCGCCACAGCTCTTCCAGCCTCAATTAGGAGGGCGCCCCCTTCGGCCCGGCGGGCCTCTGCGTTCAGCCTGGGCGGCCTGGTGGGCTCCCCTCCTCCCCTGGCCCTCGCCTCAGCAGTACCTTTGACAGGGCTCAACGTGTCACAGCACGAGGAGGAGGCCAGTCAGGCTCCGGTAGGGAGGGACGCAGGAATCTTTCTGATCTTATGCACTAGCCGGGGCCTTATGGGGTTTAGCGGCCCAGATGTCCCGCCCCCAATCGGGCGATTAATTCCTCAAATCCAAAGCTCAGGCTTGCAAGAGTGAATTCTCATTCACTCTCGGTCTCTGTCTCTGTCTGTCTATCTCCCTCTGTATATAGATGTATCTCTCTCTGTAAATATATATATATATATATATATATATATATATATGTATATGTATATTCTTCTTCCTCTTCCGCTTCCTCTTTGTCTTCGTCTTCTTCTTCGTCTTTCGTCGTCGTCGTCTTCGTCTTCGTCGTCGTCCTCGTCTCCTCCTCCTCTTCTGTCTTCTCCTCCTTCTTCTTCTCCTTCTTCGTCTTCTTCATCTTCATCTTCTTCGTCTTCATCTTTGTCTGCATCTTTGTCTTCGTCTTCGTCTTCTATCAGAAATCAAACACAGGGCGTTGCACTTGCCAGGCAGGTGCTTATGCCACTGAGCTATATCCCTGGCCATATATATATATATATATATATTCTTTTAAATCTAGATTTTTTTTTCAAGACAGGGCCCCCAGAGGGCTGCGATTACAGATGTGCCTCACGATGACCAGCATAGATCTGTATGATTTGACTGACAAAAAAATAATAATAATAATAATAAAAAAATAAAAAATAAAAAATAATAAAAAAACTATAGACTGTGAAAATGAATATGTAATTGAAGCCTGGAGTGGGGCTTACACTTGTAATCACAGTGAAGTAGGAGGTAGAGCAAGGACAAGTAAATAAGAGAAAACCCTGGCCTAAAGACTAGAAATAGGGTTAGGCAGTGCAAGGACCACTGTCAAAATACCAAAAAACCAGTAGATAAAGGTCACCCTGCAAGCCCCCTCACTATGTGCAAAGCTGAAAGTACATGGGTCTGGTCAGGGTTCAACCACATTTGAATTGCAGTTTTATACCCTCTCCTTCCATAGAGGACTTTGGACAACCCCCAAGACCCTCTGTCCAGCACTATGGGAGACAGGACAGGAGGATCACAAGTTCAACCCAACCTGGGCAATTTAGTGACTTAGTGAGACCAGGTCTCAAAAACAAACAAAACAAATAAGCCCCCTAAAACAAACAAACAAACAAAAAACAATGTTTATGGGAGACTATTTTATTTTATTTGTATTGGTTTTCTGAGACAGGGTCTCACTATGTAGCTTAGGCTGGTCTTGAACTCACTATGTACCCTAGGCTGGCCTAGAACTTGTTTCGATCTTCCTGCCTCAGCCTCCTGAGTGCTGGGATTACAGGTGACCGTTTTATTTTAGCATTTAGTATTGAATTTTATTTTGGTAGAAATGTTAACATACACACACAGAGGCAGTAGAGGCTTATTCTCGTGGAATGATAGATAACAATAGCCATTGTGGCAGTATGGCCCTCCTTCCTGTTCACTCTAAAGTCCATCTCTTTCTGAGGCATGGTCATCTTGACAGGGAGGAGCAGAATCTGAAATCTGGGACAAGGTCAGGTTAGGGCCCTTGGTACTGAGCACATGATGAGGGCAAATATCCTTAAGGAAACAAAGGGTTTTCAGGCTGGCTAGCAGCCTGCATAGTATAATGTCTCCATTTCCTGTTGGAAAAGCCCCAGTGCAGGGGAAGCAACCTCAGAACTGCATCTGAGTGGCATTTGATCCTCATGGGCCTGGACCAGTTTGTGCCAAGCTGAGAGGGGCCAAAAACTTAGACTAAATCTGAATGGTCCCCCTTTCTGCGATTGTCTGTGTCCCGTTTTCCACCTGAGCCCGCTAAGGAGTGGGCCCTCCCTGTTTGTACAGCTGGGCCTCTGCTAGACGTTGCTCTCTGTCCCTCTCTGCCCCTTCTTTGTGCCGTGGGGTTAATGACCATGTCTAACCCAGCCACCTCCAGTTTTAGCTTTCCTTGGGAGAACAGAGATTTTTCTGGTCTCTCACACAGCTGGTCCAGAGGTCTTCATTTAAGTGACTTTGAACAACATAATGAATAGCAGCTTTGCTAATAGTTTATCAAAACTACAAAAACAACCAGATGTGGTGGTCCATGTCTGTAGTCCCAGCTACTCAAGTCCCTGAGTCAGGAGGATGGCAAGTTTGAGTCTAGCCTCAGCAATTTAGCAAGACCCTCTTTGAAAATAAAAAATAGGTGGCATATGCCTGTAATTCCAGCACTCGGGAGACTAAGGTAGGATATTGTTGCGAGTTTGAGACCAGCATGGGCTACAAAGTGAGCTCAAGGCCAGCCTGAACTGCATAGTGAGACCCTGTCTCAAAAAGACAAAAAAAAAAAAAAAAAAAAAAGCGGGAGCTGGGAGTTTAGCTCATTGGCATAAGCACTTACCTGGCAAGTGCAAGATTGTCAGTTAGATCCCTGGTACCAAAAAAAAAAAAAAAAAAAAAAAAAGGGCTGAGGATAGGATAGAGCACCCCTGGGTGCAATCCCCAGGAGTGGGGGAAAAAAAAGGACAATAGCATTGCATATGTAATTGTTTCCTATATTAGACTTGGGTGAAGGGAAGAGTATAATATTTACAACTAACTGTTAAAACATTATGAAATTTATACACAAACACAGTTTGAAACATCTGGTTATATGAACTGGGCCTGGTGGTACATGCTATAATCCCAGTCCTCTGGAAGGCTGAGGCAGGAGGATCAGAGGTTTGAGCCTAACTTGGGCAATTTAGCAATTTAGAGAGACCCTAAGAGTTAAAACAAAAAACAAGCAAACAAACAACAACAACAACAACAACAAAGACTGAGGATGTAGCTCAATGTGAAGGCCCTAGGTTTAATTGTGAATATCACCCCCACCAGTCTGGTTACGGTTGCTGGACACATTCCTCCTGATAATTTAAAAAGTTTGGCAAAACAGGTCTGTAGTGTAGCTCAGTAGTAGGTGCTTACCTAACATGCCTGAGGCCCTAGTTTCAACCCACAGCACCACCAGAAAAACAAAAACAAAAAGAAAAACACCAAACTCTTGAAGCTATGAGAGCATTAGCAAGATTAGATATTGAAGAGGGCTGGTGTATAGTGGTAGAGTCGGTGCTTAGCATGAACAGGCTCTGGGTTCAACCCCTAGATACTGAAGAATTACTTGGCAAGGATTCAGGGGGGGCTAAAAATCCAAAGAGTTGAGCACAGCCTTTATTTGGGTGCAGCCTGCCAAAAGGGTCACCAGAGAGAGAGATGGGCAGAAGGAGGAAGGAGGTGCACAGCTTGGAAGACTCTGAAATGGGATGAAGGTGACTTCAGAGTGCTCTTCAGTCTATCCAAAAAATAGCCAAAAAAGGACAGAATGTGTAAAATAAGCACTATTAGAATTTTCTGAATACAGAATTAGAATTCTGAATGCACTATTAGAATTTTCCACAATGCAGAGCCCAGCCATTGTGGAACCCAAGGCCAAAAGAAAAAAAAAAATATGCATGCTTCAATGTACTTCCCCCACTACCTTTTTGTGGTACTGGGATTTGAACCCAAGACCTTTGCATGGATCTACATCCCCAGCACTTTTTGTTATTTTTGAAAGAAGATCTCACTAAATTGCCAAATTGCCCAAGCTGGGCTCCAACATGTGATTCTCCTGCCTCATCTTCCTGGAGTGCTGGGATTAGAGGCATTTGCCTCCATACCTGACTATATTATTGTATGTATTTTCTATTTTCTATTTTTAATTTTCATAATGCAGTACTGGGGTTTGAAGCTAGAACCTCATATAAACCAGGCAAGTGCTCTCTGAGGTGTATCCCTTGTACCCTTAATGTATTTTTATTTTTTGAGACCAATCTCTACATAGTCCAAGTTGGTATCAAACTTCCTATATAGCCTATGTGGGCCTTGAGCTCTAGATTCTGCCTCAGCCTGTGGAGTGCTGGTGTTACAGGTATGTGCCACCATGCCTAGTTTCAATCCTTTTTTTTTTTTTTTGCTTTTGTCCTTTGGAGACAGGGTTTTGCTGTGCAGCTGAAGCTGGACTTGAACTCACTTTGTAGCCCAGGCTGGCCCCAAACTTGCAGTGATCCTCCTGCTTCAACCTCTGGAGTGCTGGGATTACAGGTATGTGCCACCACACCTGGACTTAATGGATTTTTTGATGGTTAAAATGTCTAAAATGTTAAAATTTGTTAAAAAATATTAAAGAACTATAAACTAGACAAATTAAAGCTCACATTGTTTTACATTTATAAATTTCATTTATATCCAAATCTGATTTATTATTATCTTACTTTCTTAGCTTCATGTGAAGAAAGGTCATCAACAATCTTTTCAAAATCTACTTCTTTGCCTGTCTCATTTTTGTTTTGTTTTGTTTTGTTTTTTGAGAGAGGTGATATAGTTCAGCTGGCCTGGAACTCACTATGTGGCACCAGACTGGCCTTGAACTTGCAGTTATCCTCCTGTCTCAGCCTAACTAGTGTTGGGATTACAAGTGTGTGCCACCATGCCCAACTATTTCATTTTTTATTCATAGATTATATATTTGATAATTTCTCTTGACCAACTGATCATTTATTTTTTGAGGGCATGCTCTTCTTCAAAGTTACATCCACAGTCAATATTATCATTACTATTATTATTATTATTTATTTTGAGACAGGTCTTGTTAAATGGCCCAGGTTGGACTCCAATTTGTGAGCCTCAATGCTGGGAAAATACAGGGATTCCCCACTGTGTCCAGCTCTAAGTGGTGACTCTTTCTTTCTTTCTTTCTTTCTTTCTTTCTTTTTTCTCGTTTAGTTCAGACTGGCCTTGAACTCACTATATAGCCCAGATTACGGCCTTGAACTCATAGTGATCCTCCTACCTCAGTCTCCTGAGTGCTGGGATTGCATGCATGCACCATCATGTCTAGTACTCTAAGTACTGTAGGGATCTTAAGTAAGTTTTAATTTTATTTTTTCTTTGGTGCTGGGGATGGAACCAAAGGGCTTGTGAATGCTAAACTAACACTCTACCACTGAGCTGCTTTCCCAGCCCTTCAAGTAATTTTAAAATAATTTCAGCTTACTAAAACTTCTTCTAAACAATGCCAGTGTAACTGGTATTATTAAGAATTTTCTCAAGGCCATTTCCAAATTTTTTTTTTTTTTTTTTTTTTTTTTTGTGGCACCGGGGATTGAACTCACAACCTTGTGCCTGCCAGGCAGGTGCTTAAGCCACTGAACCAAACTCCCAGCCCTAGCTTTTTGCGGTAGGGTTGCATTATGTAGCTCAGGCCAGCCTTGCTCATGTTGTAGCCCAAGCCAGCCTCAAACTCACAACGCTTCTCCTACCTCAGCCTCCCGAGTGCTGGGATTAAAGGCGTGCCCCACCACGCCCTGGCTTCCAAATTTGGGTAAGACTCTAGAAAACAAAATTCATGAATCAAGGTTCGAAGATCCAAACACAAGATAGCTGTGGTGGTGTATGTCTGTAATCCTTGAAGTCTGGGAGGCTGAGGCAGGAGGCGAGCTCTAGCCCAAACCCGAGCAATTTAACCACTGCAAGACACTATCTCAAAAAAAAAAATACCGCCTCAAAATAAAAAGGGCCAAGGATGTAGCTCAGTGCAAAGATCCTGGGTTCATTCCCCAGAACTGGAAAAAAAAATAAATCAAACACTGTGCTTATTTTATTTATTTATTTATTTGTAGCACCAGGGATCAAACTCACAGCCTCACACCTACCAGACAGGCACTTAAGCCACTGAGCCAAATTCTGAGCCCTAGCCTTTTGAGGCAGAGTCGCACTATGTAGCTCCGGCTGGCCTTGCGCTCACATTGTAGCCCAAGTTGGCCTCAAACTCACAATGCTCCACCTACCTCAGCCTCCTGAGTGCTGGGATTAAAGGCATGCACCATCACACCCCGCTAGTGCTGATTTTATATATCAGAATTGAGGCAGGGCATAGTGGCACACACCTGTAATCCCAGCACTTGGGAAGCTGAGGCAGGAGGATCATGTGAGTTTGAGGCTAGCCTGGGCTACAAAGTGAGCTCAAGGCCATCCTGAACTGCATAGAAGAATTTGTCTCAAAAAGACAAAAATACAAGAATCAAAACAAAATAAAAACCCCTGATGTCATGTGTTTAGTTGAAGGTATTTCAGATGAAAATTCTATATGACCTAAAATTTCAGAAAATGTAAGAACCAAGCCTGTGGCTACTTTTGACAAACTAGTTCATAAAATTTCTTTTCTCTGGTTAAAAACCTGGAGACACTTTGTTTAATATACATACTTCTATTTTAAATATGAAATAAGGGCGGGGTGCAGTAGTGCACATTTGTAGTCCCAGGCAGGAGGATCACTGCGACTTCAAGGCCACCCTGAACTATACAGTGAGACTCTGTCACCAAAAGCAAAACAAAACAAAATTAGGGGATTTATAATCTTAATTTCTATTTGATATGTGTTTTTAAAAAAAAATTGATAATGGGTCAGGGATATAGCTTAGTGGCACAATGACTGCCTGGCAAGTGCAAGGCTATGAGTTTGATCCTTGGCACAAAAAAAAAAAAAGAAAAAAAAAAAAGAAAGAAAAAGAGAAAAAAAAATTGATATTTTATTTTTAGGCCATTGGTATATTTATAATTTTCTCTACTTTTGTTGGTCAAAAAATGCATTTATTTTCCTTTTCTTTTGTCTTTTGAATTGAATCCAGAGCCTTCACACTGAGTAACTTACATCCCTGTCCCTTTTTTATTTTGAGATACAGTCTCTCTAGGTGGTTCATTTGCCTGGGCTGGCCTAGAATTTGCAGTCCTCCTGACTCAGCCTCTCAGAGTGCTGGGATTTTAGGTGAACACCACCACACTCATTTTTGAAGACTGCTTTTTACACAGAATTCAGCATTGCTAGTTAATTTCACTTACTGTGTGTGGGCTTCCATATTTCTGTTGATTCAGCTATTGTTTTTATTTTGCCTCCTCAAGCTGTTTTTTTTTTTTTTTAAATCTTTTTGAGACAGAGTTTCACTATGCACTTCAAACTGGACTTGAACTCACTTTGTAGCCCAGGCTGGCCTCGAACTTGCAGTGCTCCTCCTGCCTCATCCTCCCAAGTGCTGGGATTACAGGCTTGTGTCACTACGCTGGGCCACTGTTCGTTTGTTTGTTTGTGTTTTTTTGTGGTTATTTTGTTTTGTTTTGTTTTATTCTTTCTTTAATACACACCATCATGTACTTTTCCCTTAGATTTGTCTTCCTCAAATTTGACCATACGTAGTTTCCCCATTCTTGATTGCCCCTGAAGAACACCTTCTTCATTTAAACATTTTAGTGTAGATCCCAGGAAGACAGAAAATACTAGGAAACTAACCTGGAGAAATCATTGCAATTATAGAACACCTCAGTTCTTATAGGTTTTATCTGTGTTCTGTGGCCACTGACTTCCTAAGAAGCAATGCTTGAAAGCCCTATGGATTTTTTTGGAGGTTTTTTTCCCCCTTTGTTCCTAATATCATCTTCTTTCCCTCTATCCAACAGAATTCTTTCTGTAAGACACAGCTCAGGAAAAAATAATTATACACCAGTGCATACTTGGTCATTGAAATTAGAGACTCAAAGACAGCCAGAGAGAGAGAGAGAGAGAGAGAGAGAGAGAGAGAGAGAGAGAGCTCATTTTATCTGTCATTTGAACAGCAATTAATTTCTTGCTGTTACTACCAACTTGTACATTGTACCCACAGACCTGCTCTAATCAGATCCCTGGAATACTGAAGTTTTCCTTTTAGAAACAGAAGGCAGTTTCACAGCTGCCAGGGGTGAAGCCAGCAGGTACGCACTAAATGAGCAAGATAGTTTCCCTAGTCATCATTTAAACCAAACAGCAAAAACCAGGTTTATGGGCTCCAGGAAGAAGCAACAGTACTCCTCAATCTCTCTGTCCAGGCTTCACCAGGTCCAAGGTCAACTGGGTCCTTCCAGTACCTTCCTGTGCAGGCGGGCTTTCTCCACGTCCAGAGCTAAGTGGTGCAGGCTGGGCACAGTGCTGGATGCAGAGTTCTGTCACTGGACGACAGACGAACAGGAAGTCTTGAAAGTTTCTCAGTTGCTGCTGCTACTGCTGCTCCATAATGCTGCCAGGCTAATACAGCACTTCTGTTACAGCTCCTCAATTACCCCCCACCTCCCACCCCCCCACTTTTTTTTTTTGAGACAGGATCTCGCTTTGTAGCTCAGGCTGCCCTTGAACTCATGGTGATCCTCCTGCTTCAGGCTCTTGAGTGCTGGGACATTTTTTCTTTAAAGTCTGCTTTTAAGATAATCTTTGGTTCCTCAAAATTTGACTCTGAAGAGCAGAGTTTGGGGTCATTATGAATAGTGTTGCTATCAATATTTCATATGCCTATTGGGGAATGTATGTGTGCATTCCTGTTGGATATACACCCAAGGTGAAACTGCTCATTCATGAGACTTCCAGAGACTATTAACATTAACCATTGTTTTTAATTAGTCATTATCTATTAGCTTCACATTATTTACTATAAATTGTCATTATCAGTATTAGCCCTCAATATTAGCTATTATTCTTACAACCACTACCAATTACCAGTAAGGGCTTGGGGGTAGGATGGGGTGGATTCCTGAGTAGCTTGTGCCTCTTGGAGAAGAAGTCCCTGAGGGGCCAGGACAGTCCAGCCACTGGAGGCCCATGGCCTGTTATGTGGCCTGCTGTCCTAGGCTCTGTCCCAAGAGGAATGAAGAGCATTTGTGCTGCAGAAACACTCCCTGGGACAGTCCCAGGTGGCAGTCACTGGCTCAGCATGGGTCTGGGATGAGTCACTCAGGGGGCTCTCAGGCGGGGCCCCTCCTCCTGCAGCTGGGTCACCCACTGTTTTCATCCAGTGCTAAGTCCAGCCCCTGCTGCCAACAGGCCTTCCTGAACAACTGGTGGCTGAAATGCCAGGTCCCCCGGCATTGAAAGCAGGCACCACCAGACTGCACCACAGAGAAAGACAGTCACACCTCTTTCCACATCCGAAACATTTATTTCAGGAAATATTTGTATCTGCACGAGGAGGGACCCTCGTGGGGTGTCTAGGGCTGCCACAGTGACATCTGGCAGGGATAAGTCACACCAGAGCAACAGAGTAAGAACCAGGAATATGAAAAAGTGCAAAACAAATGAAAAAAAATATAAAAAAAGAAAAAGTAATGAGATCATGTTAGCCTCCATGAAGCCTAAGACCAGGATTTGGGACGATTCCAAGGATGACCACCTGTGAGGTGACGTGGGTGCCAGAGGTGATGGGATCTTGGTTGGTGTTTGGTCTGCAGCCAGTCGTTGTCTCTGGCGCCGATGTGGGAGGACAGAACAGTAACCCCTGTCCAGCTGTTCCTCCAGGACCATGTCTTCCAGCGGGCTTTGCCACTTGTTCTCCTCCCGAACCTAGAAGTGGCATTTGGTGAACAGCAGCTCACCCTGAGCCCCAGCGCACTTGCTCAGACCCCTGTACTGCTCTCTCACCCAGCCCAGCGTACCTGCTCCATTCCCCTGAAGACTTGCAGCAGGTTTCCTCGAAGGACACCTTGAAGTTCTTCCTCACTCCATCCCTGACTCCGTAGCCCCTCTATCAGCACTGGGTATGTGGACATGTCCTTCAGCCCCTCGGGGAACCTGTGTGGCCAACAGCAGGTGGTTCTCGAGTCAGCATCCTGATCCCGACTCAGAACCACAGCCCTGTGTGTCCTGGTGCGTTGTACCCCAGCTCTGGTCAGATGTGCAAACTGGTGACTTGAAGACAGCAAATGATTTGCCCCTGCTCTGCAGCCTTCAGAGGAGGCCCCAAAACCTCCTTGGATACTTGCCAAACATCACTGAACTGCATTTTTTTTTGGGGGGGATTGAACTCATGACCTTGCATTTTCCAGGAAGGCACTGGTGCTGCCTGAGCTATATTCCCCAGCCTGCATTTTTTTTTTTTTGAGCTAGTGTCTCCCTATGCTTGAACTCATGGGGATCCTCCTGCCTCAGCCTTCTGAATGCTGTTATAAGAAACCTGTACCATGGCATCCAGTGCTGAACTGTACTTTTAAGATCTATGGCTTCCGCTGAATGGATGTCCCCTGCATCTACAGCACTGGGCAGAGAAGATGGTCAGGCCACACCAGGCCTTGCTGACAGTCTGCTCAGAGGGAACAGGTCTGCTGGGGCTGGGGTGGGTGCATGGACTGGATAAATGAGTTGTCTGGTGGTTAGGTCAAATATGCCTTATAGCAGGAACACTGGGCTAAAGACAGACAGAAGACTGCAGGAAACAGACTGTGGGAGTGGGCCATGCTGGGTGGGTAAGGCCTAAAGGCCCATGAGGACCAAGACAAGATGGGTGGTGACTGTGAAGGCCCGGCCCACTGGTTTTCAGACTGGCCCAGATAAGCCACGTGGCAGTACTCACTGGTTGGTGTCATCATAATCTCTGCCAATGCCGATGAACCTGGACCTGATAACTGTCTTGATGTGGTCGAAGTGATCTGGGAGAAAGACAGTAGTGTGGGGCTTCTGGGGCAGGAGTGCCCTGGATCTGGACTCTGCTTGTATCATGCAGACCAGTTCCTTCAGGGCCTGTGCCCTGTGTGGCCACCTGAAGTCCCTGAGGTTTGTCTTTAACTGATCCCAACTGGCTCTGGGCTGGATCTCAAGTTTGGAGTGAACTCATATGGAATGACAGCCATTGGGGCCGTTTCCTCTCCAGATTCACCCTGCCTCAGTCTCCTTGGGAACCCGATGGGGGATCTTTCCATGAGTGTGGAAGATGAAAGAGAGACAAAGAGTATAGCTGATAAAGACTTCAGAGATCTAAAGCAGGGGCAGGGTGCTTTGGTAGCCTTCTAGGGGAAGCACAGGGTCAGCACTCAGCTCTATGTCTAACTCCCTTCCCGCTGCCCATCAGATGCCTGGTGTGGACTCTATGGCTCTGGTTCCGTGTAACTGCAAGGAGCTGGGATTTTTGGTCAGACCACTGGAGCTGTGCTGAGACCTGCCCTCAGGCTTCAGGTCCAAATCAGAGCTGTTTGGAGAGCATGGGGGCAGGCTCACCTGCTACAGTGGACACATCAGCGAACAGGTTGCACTGCAGCACCCCCAAGGACAAGGATACCATCTCAATGCCACCATTCTTCTCCTGCAGGAAGAGTCAAATAAACACTCATCTTGGGTCCTTGAACCACCACAAGTCTGCCCATCCCCAGGGCCCACGTGAGGAAGATATTTGGCCCTGATTTGGGGAGGAAGAAGAGACTTCACCTCTCTGAGTTTGTATGAACAGAGGAGTCTCAGCCCTGCCTTGGGTAGAGGTGTCTTGGCTTCAGGTTTGAGGGGTACAGAAATATTTACCATCTAGAACTATCTCCCCCACACCCACTGGGTTCAAGGGTTCAAAGGTTGTGCACTGTGGGCTCGTGGGGCAGAAGATGTTCAGCCTGAGGGACCAGGAGCTCAAGTTTGAAACTCATGTTTAGATCCAAGGCTGGGCAGGTTCTCACCAGAAGCTGCAGGATGTCATCAGGAACATTACTAGTGTTGCTGCATACACCCCGGGCAGCTGAGTGGGAGATCACAGGTGCCTGTGACACTTCCAAGGCCCACCATGCCACAGCATCAGCATCTACCATCATGCCCAGGCATTTCATTTCTGTCACCACCTTCTGCAGGGATAGTGAGGGAGGAGGGTGTCAGGGATACATATACACACACCTGCAGGGAGAGGTGGAGCATAAGCATTTTTGTGGGGTGGAGTATGAAGTGGTGTCCTTACCTCCCCAAAGCTGGTCAACACACTGATGTTGTTGTAGAAGAGGTGCATGGCCTTAGATGAGCTCTCTGCCCTGCAGAATGGCCAGGAAGCTTGATGGTCAATCCTGCCTGGTGGCCTTGCCTTGGCCATGAGGGCCTAGGTGTCCTATCAAGCTCCCTCTGCAGCCCTCAGAGCGAAAGTGAGGTGAACTGTGCCTCACAGAGAGATGGCATTGCTGGGATCCAGTGTTGCCCTGTGAAACCCAGAATACCAGCCCCCTTCCCATTCCAGGGTCAGTGCCAGATCCTAGAGTTAAAGCTTTGTGTGGGCCCGTGGTGTGACCTCGGACAGTTCCCTGCCCCAGTGGGTCTATGGCATCTGGACTTGCTCACCAGGGCATGCTGCAGGTGTGGGTAAATGTGAGGTAGTGCACTCGCAGCACACAGAAGGTACACAGGATGGAAAGGCTGCTGTCCAGTGGGTGGCCACCCTCCATGCCAAAGAGGCAGGCCAATTTCTGGGTGCCGTTCAGAGCTGGGAACAAATAGGTTAAGTGAATACTGTGAGGAGCCAGAGTAGCTCAATCAAGTCCCTAACACTACTCATCAATCCACCTACCCTCTGCTGAGGTCACCAGCTCCAGCTCAGGGTAGGAGGCACACATGCGGCGGATGAGGTCGATCTGCTCCAGGGGGAGGTGCACAGCATCCCAGTTTGGGGTCTGGCATGGGACGCAGGCTGGCCAGAACTAGGGGGAAAGTCAAGGGTTGGTCTGGCAGGGGCTGCTTTGGAACTCATGGGGCCTCCACAGCTGCCACGACCCCCAGTGGGCAATGGGGAGTGCGAGTAATTCATGGCTTGTTCTGTAGTGCTGTCCTGCCCACCAAGTGGCTCACAGCAGCCCTTGCTGCCCCAGCATCTTTTTGGGTCATTATTATGGTGAGTTCCCTCTCATTAACCCTGGACCTTTAGGTCCCGTTTTCTTCCCAACATCCCCCAACAGCCATGCTGTGGCACCCTGTGTGTCCCTTTAGTACCTGAGCACCCACGAGGCCTTTTCCAAGCCTGTCCAGGCTAGTCTGGCCGTGGCTGAAATTGCACACACTGACGTTCTGAGGTGAGTTCTGGTCAAACTGTCTCAGGACCGAGGGCAGGTCGTTGTGGCTGGAAGGATGTCAAGGCAGGGTCAAGGACAAACGGGTAGGCCCTTTAGGCTTCCAGGTCAGGCAAGACATACCCTCTGGGGCTCCCACTCCACACTGCCACCCAGACTATACTGAGATCCCCTGTGGCCTGGGCTGAGAGGGTTCCCGTCAGAGAGGCAGCGCTAGGGGAAAGGTACCCGTGGATAATGGAAGGCAGGGCATCCAGGGTTGCTGTGAAGGAGCCTCTTTGATGTACGCTTGGAACCCTCTTCTGCCCAGAGACGCACCCGACCCTCTTTGTGCTCACGAGGCTCGTCTACATACCCGTCCTCCAGCGGGAAGCCCCGTATCAGGGCCCGGGCGCGCTCTCGCAGCCTCAGGCCACTGGGCGTGAGTGGCGTGGACTCAGAGTCAGGGGTGTCCGGCGTGGTCCCGGTGCTGAGGGTGCCCTGTGTGACCGGGGTGCAGGTTACCGGCTGTAGCAGCAGCGCTAGCAAGAACAGCGAACACAGCAGAGGCCACCGGCAGAGCGCACAGGGACCCTCGAGGCCCACGGGCTCCATGTTGTGTAGGAACGAGGCGACAGACAGGAGCGAAGGTTGTGAGAGCCTGAGAGGGGTAGAAGGCGACGGTGGAGTCCCAGTCCTCGATTCAAGCCACCCGACGGTGGTTCCTTGTGAAGAGAAGTTGGAGTGACAGGATCCTGTGACCGCCACACGACGTGTCGCAAAGTCACTCAGCTGTCGCCAGGGGGCGCCACGGCCTTCCCGCCACTCCTCCAGAAGAGCGCCCCTGCAGGCCAGGCGGACCAACGGCGGGAACACTGGGAGGGCGCCCTTCGCCCCTCCCCCACCCTCGTCAGTGCTGTGGGGGTGGGGATGGGGAAAAGAAACGGGTGACTCTCCAGCTGCCTCTAGGGTTTCCTCTCCCAGAGAGCCCCTAGGATGCTTCTCTCCCAGCGTGGCCTCGGACCCTGAGACCTTTCCAGACCACATCATGTCCTCCGGTTCCCATAGCCTACCCCCAGCCTCTGAGGGCCACACGTGTCTCTGTGACCACAGTGCTCTGAGCTCTGGCTTTCTCCGCGCTGCCAGGTAGAGTGGGAGGAGACTTTCTCTGAAAACGGGGAGTTGAGCTACTGAACTTTGGAGTCAGGAGGGGACCCTCGGACCCTGACTTTTCTCTTCCCTGTTTTATCATGGCCACATGGCCATCCCTTCGGGACTCTAGTCAGCAAATGGGGACTGTCAGGGGGACCCTCCCCCATGAGTCCACATCAGTCTCAGGAAGGGGCTCCCTCAGAAGATGCGCTACTTGCCTAGGACTCTCATGAAGGAATAGTCGATGAGAACTGGGGGAGCATCCAGGGTGGGCCAGGGAATGCTCGCTTAGTAAAGCAGGAACTGCAACGGCTATTTGGATGAAAGGCAAGAAAGTAACTTCCAGTGCAGCAAAGCCCACACCCCAGCACCTTCCTCCAAGGGCTGCAGGCTGACCCAATCGCTAAAATTGTTCCTACCTCAATGTGGAAGCCAGGTCAGATGTATGGGTCCCAAGGAAAGACCTGGACACAGGGTTCTGTAAATACCCCTGCCTTATCTTGTGGATCTTGTGGCTTAAGCTCTTATAGTAACCCCTAGGGCTGGTCTCCCTTCCTTGCCTGGTAGGCTCCACCCCATTTTCAGGATGGGGCCTCACCCCCACCCGCAGCTTTCTCCAGGAACCCTCTAACACATGTACACATGCCCGCATACATGGGCACACACGCTGTCATTGAATTGCCACCTAGACGCTTTGGGAGCAGTGTCCAAACTCATCCTGTGACTTTTTCCTATTTCCTGTTTTTGTCCCTCAGCTTCTCAAGATTCTGCTCTGAATCCTAAAGCTGCAAGACCAGTGCATGAGGACTTGGAGAGGCGAGATAACCCTCTAAAAAGGAAATGAGCAAACATTTCCAGAGATCGGAGGTTCCAAACTACCCAGGACGGTAGATTTCCAGTGTGGATGTATTTAGGAACTGTACACTTGTTGTTACCTAGTACCTCCTGTCCTGGAGAAAGGCAAATCAACAGAACAGTGCTAGTGGTAGGCCAGCTCCTTGCCTACTACAGCTGGAGGATTCTCTGAGTAGGCCATTGCAGAGAGCGAGTGCCCTAGGAACCTATTTCAGATAACACCAGGCTATGTCGTGGCCCTATGTTTTTTTTTTTTTTTTTTTTTTTTTTTTTTTTTTTTTTTTTTTTTTTTTTTTTTTTTTTTTTTTTTTTTTTTTTTTTTTTTTGAGACAGAGTCTCCCTATGGAGTCCAAGCTGGCCCTAAACTTACTGTGTAGCCCAGGCTGGTCTCAAGCTCAAGGCAATTCTCCTGCCTCTGCCTCCTGAGTGCTGGGATTACAGGCATGTGCCACCATGCTGAGCCTCCCTGGGTGGTTTTTGCACCCCAAATTAGACCTCACTCTCTTCTTTTCCACAGCTGGTCAGCAACCCCCACCATGTCTTATGCTGCTAAATGACAGGAATGAGGAGAAATTCTTGGATTTGCTGGTTTCTTGGTTAAAGATTTGGCTTTGGTGGTAAACAGTTTGCTGTTCCAGAGAAATTCTTGGATTTGCTGGTTTCTTGGTTAAAGATGTGGCTTTGGTGGTAAACAGTTTGCTGTTCCATTCCTAATAGCCTGCAGGAAGCTGGGGTACAAAGCACAGGAAAGAGACTGACTGGAATCAACAAATAGTAGCAGCTGATAGAGGAATAGGTGGGAGAATTTAGTTTTTGATTTTTTGAGGCTTTTAAATTTTTCTCCAGGGGCTGAATGTCTGATATCTCAGGACTTGGGGGAAACTCCAGCACAATAGTGAGACAGGCTATGCTGAGTCACTGTCTCTGTGGAAGATTAGTTGTGTGTAAGCTGTGTGTGGTGGTGCATGCTTGTAATTCCAGCTTCTTGGGAGGCTGAGGCAGGAGAATTGCAAGTTCAAGGACTGCCTGAGCAACATAAAGACCCTATGTCACAATAAAGTAAGAAGGGTGGGGATTATAACTCAGCAATAGAGTACTTATCTAGTATGTGTGAAGCCTTGGGTTCAATTCCCAGCACCACAAGAAAACAAACAAAAACCAAACCAAACCAAAAATCCAAAACACAAAAGTTAAGTGGCAAAATACTATTTTTCATAGCATCCAACTTCAGTCAGACATGGTTAACTCAGTCAGAGTTAACCATGCAAAGCCAATCATAGAAACCAAACACATTCAGACTCAGGGACATCTAAACACTCATGCTCAAGTGGTAAGCAGGTTTTAAGCAACAAGATGAGTTGTCTACCTTGTAACCTCACCCAAGGCCATCTCTGCGCCCTGCCACTTCTGGGGGAAAAGAATACCTTAGTAAAGTCTTGTTTTAGAGCCTTCTTCCCCTTCCATAGTCTGAGGGCAGATGCTATGATATGCTGGCAGTGGGCAGATTTGGAAGCAACGTAGAGGCAGAGTACCTCAGGGGCTCACTCCAGAGCTGACGTTAAGTGTTGTCTCCGACACGTCCTCATTTCTCACCCTGCTCCCCATCGTGGCATTCCAATTCCTGTTGGCTC
This sequence comes from Dasyprocta punctata, assembly GCA_004363535.1. Taxonomy (NCBI): domain Eukaryota; kingdom Metazoa; phylum Chordata; class Mammalia; order Rodentia; family Dasyproctidae; genus Dasyprocta; species Dasyprocta punctata. Next base: position 21,898 of record RJWM01008787.1, read on the forward strand.
AACCTCATAGCATCTCTTGTTCCTTCGGGCTCTTCTCCAGTAGAGGCTGCTTTCATCTCTCCTTTTCTCCTGGTAGCCCAGCCTCTAGACGCTCCCACAGAGAAGCCCATCCTTCCTTACTCCCTCCCTCCCTCCTTGCCTCCCTCCTTTCCTTTCTTCTCTCTCCCTTCTTTCCTCCCTCCCTCCCATCTATCTACCTTTTTCTGTCTGTCTGTCTCTTTCTGGAGATTGAACCCAAGACCTTTATACAGAGCTACATTTCTAGGTGTACAATCCCGCTACCCACCCCTCATTTTTTGAGACAGTGTCTTGTTAAGTTGCCCATGCTGGGCTAAAAGTTGCAGTTTTCCTGCTTCAACCTTTCAGAGTGCTGGGATTATAAATGTGCTCTACCAAACCTGGCTATACCTATACCTATTTAAAAAAAACCCATATCAAAAAGATCCCCCCCAAAAAAAACCCTGTATCAGAGGTGGGGAGGTAACTCAGTGGGAGAGTGAGTGCTTAGCCTGTTCAAGGCCCTGTTCTCCATGTCCATCACCAAAGCTAAAAACAGGATCACTTTCTTACCTGAGTTGTTTATTTGATTTCCCAATGTTCTTACGATATACCAATTTTTTTCTTTGGCTTTCAGTTGTTGAGGAGTCTGGTCCCATCAGCCTCTCCAATCTCATAAAATAGCACAAACTCCTTGCCTCTTAAACTAGCAGCCTCCTACCACAGACTTGGCACATGTTACACCCTCAGCCGCCAACTGGTGGGACTATTGAGTCAGGGGCAGGACAAGAAATCTTGCCACCAAGAAGGGGTGAGTCCCTCCAAATCCTCACCTATGCAGTGTTGATGCAAAACTAGACCTGCAGACGAGGCAGTGGGAGAAACAGGACCAAGGTTATTCCAGTGGCAGAGCTGACCCATCTCTACTAATGACCTGTGCATGTCAAAAATACACAGAAATTAAAAGTCAGGCTGAGTTACAGGTGCACGGGCCACCTCACATACTCAGAATGCAGGGGTAGGTACGAGTGAGGGCTTACTTACTAGTCAGGGCTGCCCAGATGATGATCATCTCCATTCGGGGTCTTCGGCCCTGGGGTCTCATGCTTCCTGTGTCTCTTTTGGAATGTAGCTTTGGATTTGCTCCCATAATAATAAGCACTCAAATTCCCAAGAAAACAACAGTCTTGCAAGCCAGAAGGTAGATGGCCTCCAATCACAAAGCTGAGGCCACCCATTCTGAAATGACAAATAGTACTTTTTTTTTTTTTTTTTGGTATGGGGAATCAAACTCACAACCTCACGCCTGCCAGGCAGGTGCTTACACCACTGAACTAAATCTCCGACCCTATTTTTTTGAGACAGGGTCTCACTATGCAGTTCAGGCTGGCTTTGAACTCGCTTTGTAGCCCAGGCTGGCCTAGAACTCACAATGATCCTCCTGCCTCAGCCTCCCGAGTGCTGGGATTAGAGGTGTGCGCCACCATGCCCGGCCACATTTTTTTTTTCGAATAGCATATTTTTCTTCCTCCCAAGGCAGCAAATGTTTATTTTGCTAGGAGAAATATGATAACCACTAATTCACCTCTATCCTCTGCTTCCACCCAACCTTCTCTACAACCCCCCTCTTTTGTTCTGCACCCTGGCCAGCCTGTCTGTCCAGTGGTCCTGGACTGCTCTCTGAGGCAGATGACTGGTGACTTGTGTCCCATCTGTACCACTGAGCTCTTCTTGCAGCCAGGTACTGCTTGACTTCAGGCAGTAGACAGGATCCAGCACTCAAGTTCCCTAGAGCAAAGTCACATGTGTCTGACAAGCTTGATGTATTTATCTGAGCCATTTCCAGATGTTCTGGTAATTCACCCTGGCTCCGCAGACTTGGAACCTTTGTCCTGAGGTTGGTTTGCATGTTGACTTGTGTCCTTGGAGAGATAGTGCCATCAGCTGGGGGTGAAGGGCAGACTGGCTGGGGTGCAGGAGATGTCTCCAGCAAGACTCTCAAGCGTGTTCTTGGAACTCCACCCCTCACTCCCCACAATTGTGATATCTGAATGTGTGGAGAATGGCACATCATGAATAACTCTGCTAAATCTTAGCCCTGTCTGGTGACTTAGCTTCTCTATGAACAGAGATATGGGGAAATCTTTGTGCTCTCTCAGGATTTTGCTGGGACCTTTCTCTCCTCCTCCTCCAAGTGGCCTGTGGTGATCAACTGATACTGAGGTGGCAAATGAACTCTGTGAGACCCAGGCCACTCTAGTCTTGCACCAGGCACCTTACCTTGGCACACAGGAAGCACACAAATGACACTGATTGAACAGAGTGCCCTTGGTACTCAAGAGACTGATGTCTCCTCTTCCTTCATGGCGCAAGGACAAGCAGTAAGGGTGACTGCAGAGCAATCCAGTGACTGTGTACCCAGAGCTGTGCTACCAGTTCAGCATGTTTTAGTCCAGGCCATAAGACAGAGGGTTTTTTTGTTTTTTTGTTTGTTTTTTGCTCTTCTTTTCTTGCTAGCCTCACTTCCGATGCAAGAAAACTGAGCTGTGAGGTAGGTAGATGACCATACTGATGCCCACCTGGTCAAGGCATATGGAGGTTCCTGAAATCCCTCCACTTCCAGCCACTGTCACCAGGAAGGTCCTCCAATGCCCTACACCCATCCATTTGTCTACTCATCCTTGTTGGCCATGCACCGGTGCCTGTCCTTTGCTGGGTATGGAGTGAGGTGACGAGACAAGGCTCCTGTGATCATGCCTGCTGGCACAAACATGCAGAAGAGTGGGCTGCAGAGGCCCCAGACATTGGGAACCGTCCCTCCCCCCACAGCATGTGTATTTTCACAGTTAACCTCAAGGGTAGGCCCACTTATCTCAATCAATGACATGCTGTTCACAGCACCTTGGAGCCTCCTAGTACTTGAAATGTGCCTAGACAGCCTCCCTCCTCAGCCTGGCTTCCTGGCTTCACAGGCAAGTTTACCCTGTGAAGCTGGGCAGCTGCGCTCCCACTGCTGCCAAACCTGGATGAGCATCAAGCTGCACCTGAGAAGCTTTATAATCTTCTTTACATTTTTTTTTTAAGACAGGGTTTCTGTATGGAGTCCAGAGTGGCCTCTAATTTGAGATCTTTTTGACTCAACCTTCTGAGTGCTGGGAATACAGTTAGGAGCCATCATAACTGGGTGAGTTTTGCATGTTTTTGAGTTTGTTGATTGCATTTTACATGTTCTTCTGCCTCTTGTTTTTCTTTTTCTTTTCTTTTCTTTTTTTTTTTTTTGGTACCAGGGATTGAACTCACAACCTTGCGCCTACCAGGCAGGCGCTTAGGTCACTGAGCTAAATCCCTGGCCCTATTTTTTGAGACAGGATCTCACTATGCAGTTCAGGTTGGCCTTGAATTCGCTTTGTAGCCCAGACTGGTCTCGAACTCACAATGATCCTCCCGCCTGAGCCTCCCAAGTGCTGGGATTAAAGATGTGCGCCACCATGCCTGGCTTCTTGTTTTTCTTATAAACTAGAATTTTGGGGAACTTTTAATCACTGACTGATTCAGTCTTTCATTTGAGACTGGTTCTAACTGTGTTGCCCAGGCTGGCTTGCAACTCAGGAGCTGAAGCAATCCTCTGCCTTATCTTCCCAAGTAGCTGAGACTACCGGCTTTTGCCAGTGTGGCGTCTAATGGAAGCTTTAAAAAACTACAGATGTCCAGGCCCTCACCCTATAAACTCCCTTGTACTGATATGGATGCTGGGTGTTGTTTTTTTCTTATCTTTTTTTGTCTTTTTGGGACAGGGTCTGTCTATACAGTTCAGGCTGACCTTGAACTCACTTTGTAGCCCAGGTTGGCTTCTAACCTGCAGTGATTCTCCTTCTTCAGTCTCCCAAGTGCTGGGATTATAGATGTGTGCCACCACTCCCAGCATCTCTTGTTCCTTTAGCTTCAGGTGAGTCTGTGTTACTCATGTTTGGGCATTGCCAACCTGACCCTTCTAGTAACTGCAAATCCGCTTTAGTCACATGAGGAATCAGAGGAAGGTGCTGGTGGTGGTGGAGTTAATTGAGGCTCACAGTGGAGATTCTGTGGGGGCCCCAAAGCCTGTACCTACTTCTAGCCCAGGTTAAGGAAGTTCTTGAGTTCCAGGTTCTTTCCTGGCCTTTTAAGGAGGCCTCAGGGGGAAAGAGCAACAGTCTTGCTGCCATAGTTCGTCAGGACAAGTGTGCTGTCTCCAGAGCTGGAAGCCTGCCTCAGGTTGGGCGCTCTGAGTGGCTAATGATGCTACCTCTTTTTCTAGGCTGCTGTTGTGGGTGAGTCTGGGACACAGGACCAAACATGTGTTGTTCCTTCTCTGCTGACTACTGTCCACTCCCATCCGCACTGTTTCCTTAACTGCTGAGCACAAGTTCCTGGTTAGCAGCCAGCACTCTACTGCCATGGTTCAGAGCAGCTGGGGTGATATTTTTGCATCCACATCAGATTGCTTTCCTACCCTGTTTATGTTCTTGCCATAGCTTTCTCTCACACCTAAAACCAGATCACTGTCCTCACTATGGCTGACAAAGCTACACTTACCTCTCTAACCATGATAGCCTTTGCGTTGCACCTAGAACAAGTCATCTTCATTTCCATCTTGGGGCCTTTAAAAAAAATTGTTTTTTAAAAATTTTGTGTTACTGGTACTTGAACCAGTAGATAGGGCCTTTGCATTTAGCTCTTTTTTATTTTTTAAGATGGGATCTTACTAAGCCACTCAGTTACTCTGGCTGGTCCTGAACTTGTGATTCTTGTGCCTCAGCCTCACATAGTGTTGGAAATATAGATGCACACAAACACACAGAACATCTGGCTCAGGGTTCTGTTTTTTTTTTTTTTTTTTTTTTTTTGAGACAATATTTGGTATGTAGCTCAAGCTAGACTTGAACTCATAATCCTCCTTTCTTGACCTCCTGAATACATGGTTTCCAGGCCTGTATCAATATGGTTAGTTCTATCTCATGGTTTTCACACATGTATTTCCTTTAGGAGTGCTTTCCTTCCAGATCCTTATGTGGTTCCCTTGCTCCCATCACTGCCAAAATGTCTCCTCTTCACTGGCACTTTTCTGACTCCCTGTGTAATATAACTTCCTCATCACTCTGTCCTCACAAGGGTTTATTGTGTTTATAGAAGTTATAATTACCTGACCTTTCTTAGTATTCCCTTTGAAAGTAAGGCCTTGCAAATGCTAGATACTCTCCCGTTGAGGTACAATCCCAAGCCTTGATATTGTGTTTTTTGTATCACCCTTTAGTTGGTGAGTGCTTTGGGGAGACAGGATTCAGCTGTCTCATTCATCAATATATTCCAAATCACCAACTTAGTGGCTGTTATGTAACAGGTGCTCAATAAGTACTTGTTGAATGAGAGGATAAATGGGTAGACTAATAGATGATCTAGCATCTTCTCAGTCCTGCTAATATTTTTCAAACACACACACACACACACACTCATATTTTGTGTTGCAAGGCCTCATGTATGCTAAACACAAGCTGTACCACTGAGCCATACCCCCAACTCAGGGCTCTCTGTTTCCTAAAGAATAGGCCAGCTGTGTCTAGTGTCACATGCCTGTAATCCCAGCACTTGGGAGGCTGAGGCAGGAGGATCTGTGTGAATTTGAGGCTAGCATGGGCTACAAAGTAAGTTCAAGGCCAGCTTGAACTGCATAGTGAAACCCTATCTCAAAAAAAAAAAAAAAGTGGGCCTAGGTCTGGTCCCAGTTCACCTAGACGTGATTATAAGCATCACAGTGTTAGAAACTTCAACCAAGGACTCCTTTTGCCAACAGAGATCTTAGAAGAGCAGGTCCTACATGTAGGCATGTACTTCAAGGGAACTGGGAGGTGTGAGGATTGGCCTTGGGCAAGCTGGATTTCTATTCAGAAACATTCTCAGAAAAACATTCTATTGCACAGCAGGAACCTCACTGGTGCCACAGAGTGCTGGGAAGAAAGCACTATGGAAGCCTCAGTAGGGTTTCCTGGACTCTCCATGCCATTCATGTCCCAGGTAGAAGCTGTCTCTGGGGCTCTTTATTCAGCTTCTTGAGATGCCAGGCAGGAGCTCCCCTCTAGCCCATGCTTCCTTCTTTCAGTTTGATGAAGCCTGGACCTTCCTGGTCTGTGCTGATGGTTGCTGGTTATAGCAGAGGTCAGGAGTCTAGCTGGTAGATAGGACTCTAGCTAGGCCATTCTGTGCTTGACTCCTCTTTGGCTTGCAGGGTGTAGACAGGTGTTTCTCATGTACACGAAGGGACTATAGGGAGTTGAGTGGAGGAACATCGGGCCTTCTTCCAGATCAGTTTAGTTCCTGGGTGTTCAATGCAACCTCTCCTTTCAACCACAGTTTCTGAGGCTCCTTTCCCACAGGCAGTTGGCATGGAAGGAGCCTCCTGGTTGAGGAGGGCTCAGGCAGAATGGCCTAGGTTCTATTTCCTTTGAAAGGCAGTGGAGGTCACTGGAGGAGAGGCATTGGATGTCTTAGGACTTAAGCCATTCAGTGTCCATCCTCTCTACATAGTGGCTCAGCCAGCAAGATATTGATGGGATCTTGTTATTGTTGTTCAAGTGGCAAATTTGGCAGTTGGGGTATCCTAGGTATTGGTAATATTCTGCCATAGATCCAGGTCTCTTGGGAGCCTGACTGGATGCTGGCTTCTCTTCTCTGACCTTAGCTGGGGTGATGATGATAGCACCCCCTTAGGCCTGGTAACTGCCAACCAGGCAGTAGGTCTCTCCATGCCAGCCCACCTGAGTTTCTCTCTGTCCTCAGTAAAGGACATGGTGATAAAGGGGCATAGGAGGAGCTGTGTGCAGGACTGCTGCTAGGAAGAAAACCATAACTGAAAAGTCTTTTCTGCTTTACACATTGTGCTTCCAGGACCTCTCTCTGTCTCATGTGCCTTCCTGGCTGAAGCCCACTAGTTTACTTCACATCCCAAACATAGACTTGGCCTTCACTTCTGTAGATCACTTAAAGGGACTCTTGCTGTCACAGCTCTTGGCTTCCATGGAACCAACAGCAGCAAAACAAAAACAAAAACAAACAACAACAATAACAAAAACCCCAGAACAGCTATCCCTATTTCTACAGAGAATAAGAAAACCTGAAAATAATTTTTAAAAGGGTCCTCCCAATCATCTTTGGGTACCTAGATTAGGCTTAACATGCCTTCTCAAACCAAACCAATTTCCTGGGATGCTATTTCCTCAGATCTCCAGTCTCAATAACATTTTATCTCTCTGTTATTCATGTCAAAGCTTCAGTTTTATATCTAATAGTAATATGAGGACAAGTTTAGCACATTTGAAGGTGATTAATTCTGGGCAGGAATTTCAAGGTGCTCCAAGACAAAATAAAGTTCTCCTTAACTTTAAATATTGGAAATGACAGGCCTATTTTACATAAAATTCAAAACAGATTCGTGACAAAATGGCATAATACAAAGTGACAACCTCTTCATGTCACTCCCTTTTGTAAACAAGGCAAACTAAATTACTGGGGACATAGTCCATAGTAGACTGCCCCACATGCCTGAGGGCCAGGACTAATCCCAGTAAGGGAGTGGGAAGTCAACCACTGGAGCTTTTGACCCATATATGGTATTTTTGAGAAAAAACCTTCCGTTTCAGCCTTCTGAGTGTTGAGATTATAGGTGTGAGCCACTATGCCTGGGTAAGTTTTCCATGTGTTTGAGTTTGCTCAAACTCAGTTGCATCCCCTGGTGCCATTTTACATGTCCTTCTGCCTCTTGTTTTTCCTACCTGGTAGTATTATGAGAATCATTTATTCATTGATTGATTGATTCTCCATTCATCTATTTTTTTAAATTTTATTTCAAAGATAGTGAAATGCAACAAAAGATAACAGAACAATCAAAACAAAGCAGTAGAACGGGCATAGAACTTCACAGAGAGATACTATGAAAACAATAGCTACTATATTGTATCTTACTTTCAGAATAGTTGACCATTCCATCAGGCATAGCAAACAAAAAACAAAACAAAAAAACCACAGTAAAACCAATGAAAACAGGATGTGAAATGAAGAAAAAAAAAAGAGGAAACAAAAATTAAATAAAATTAAGCAAACCAATGACAATAATAATGGGGCTCAAAGACAAGATAGAGGACAATCCCACCTATTTGCTACACTAGAAAATGTCATCTACCCAAGAGATACTGACACTGTGGGCACCAGGCCTGCAAAGCACTCCAGCAATACAAGCATTCATAATCCAGCTGCCATGAACCCAGCAGGTCCTCCAGACAAGCAGGATGCTTGGCCGGGGGTGGGGAGTCCTTGATTCATAGCCCACGTGCCTGTAGGCCTATGGGACACAACTCTTTCTCTCTCCTCCTGGAGTCGGCCAGGTCGCGCAGACTCACCAGGGGGGCAGGCGGGCTTGCTTGTGGTTGTGGCCTCTTGCCTCTCCATTCATTTAGCGACAGATCTCCGTATGTTACCTAGGCTGGACTTGAGCTCATAGGCTCAAGTGATCTCTCTGCCTCAGCATCCCATGTAGCTGTGGCCACGACTGAGTGTCCTGTCTCCAGCAATGAGAAGCTTTTAAAAATACAGATATCCAGGCCCTCATCCTTGAAACTTTCTTGGACTGCTTTTGCTATGTGTCTCACTTATCTCCTTGTTGAGACAAAAATATCTGATGCCCAAGGTTAAAAGAGGAAATATTTGTTTAGTTCATAGTTTGAAGAGGTTTCACTTCATAGTTGGGTTGATTTTAAGGCAGGTGGTCTGGCAGAGGGGCATTGCAGAAAATAAACAGTTTATGGCAGGCAGAAGGTAGCAAGGCAGCAAGCGACAAGCAACCCTCCTTCTGTCCCTTATATTTTATCCAAGGTACCTGCCTTTAGGTCAGGTAGCATTCACACCTTGAATCAATCTCAGCATCACATCCTCAATCCCAGCATCAGACACTGTAGATCCAGCCACCTCCGAAAAGCCTCACCTATGACTTCATGAGGCTTTGGGGGGCACATCTAGATACAAGCCATACAACTATGCTTAGATTCTAATTTGAGTGTTGTCTCATTTTCTATTTTTTTGATTAATTCCTGGGTTGATGCTTGTAAATTGCCTATGGTGAGTTGCTTCATTGCTAGTATTTAGAACTCCTGGGAAATGACTACTTTTCAGAGGTGTCTTCCAGGTGTGGCTGATTTTTGGGTTTTGAATCTGTTGAAAGATCCTAGCTCTTCAGTTTGTTGGGGATGAGAAGTTGCTGACTGCTTGACTCATCCCCTGGTTGTTTGGCATTGGTTCATAGTATTTTCTATAACCCTTAGGCAATCCCAGTCTTGGTATACCAGGAAGAACATCTGGTTAGAACAATTATCTCACTTTGGCTAAAGTGGTACGGTCAGCAACAACAATAGCATCAAACACAGCCTAAAAAATGATAAACTGAGATAGCAATTGATATACTACCTTTAGTCATATGAACTAGATTTGTGATTGTATAACAAAATCTAAAACAAAACAGAAAATTAAACATAGTAAACAAGTCCTCAATGTGCCAATTTTATCCTCAGGGGAGAAAATTTAAAAGGGATTAGGGAAAAAACTAGAGAAGTAGAAGAGGAGGAAGAGATTAGATGCAAAACTGGAAGACAAAGGAGGATCATGCAAACTTTGGGAAACTGGTACAGAAGACAGGAGGGAAAGAGAGAAGGAAGAAATAAAAGGAAGAACAGAACAGAACAACACACTAGAAACCACATTTGCACTCACATAAAAACAAGATCAAACAATGAAGGGGAAAAAAAAGACAGAAAAAAAAGTCTATTTCAGGTTTGTCTCTGCTGTCACTGGTAGACAACATGTGAAGACAGAGTCCAGGTCCATGTTGATTTATCCCAGTAAGCCAGCAGTAACTTTATGGTAGGGTAGTGGATAATCTCAGTGAACATGCACATTTATTTCCCCTGAAGTTCACAAGGCCGGGACCAGACCCATTCAGTCTGCAGCAGTCAGTGCATCTCCTGTGGGCTTCAACTCAGCTGGGAACCACTAGATGGACCCTGCAGTTATTCTGAGTTCTGAGTTCAGTTGGCCCCTCTCCAAGTTGGTTCCCAGCCAGTTGTTCTCTCCTGCAGGATGACGGAGCCCTCAGCATTCACCACCAGCTAATTCAGTCCTCCACATCCACTGCTCCCTTACACTGCTGCATCTCTCTGTGGAAGCCTGTGGTGTTGCCAGCAGTCATTGTGTGTCTGCAGGTTTGGGCTGCTCTTTCCACACAGTGAGTCCAAACTCAGGGAGAAGGCTGTGTCAGCTACCTCCGTCTTCACTGAAGTTTTTCTCTTTGCTCTCCCTGTGGGTTTCAATTCTTGCTTCAGATCCTTCCTGGGTCCAAAGGACCCACTTTCCTCCTTCTTCTCTTCCTTGTATTACTATATTCCAGTGTCTAGATGGCAACTCTCAGAGAGGCTCTTTGTTTGCTGCTTACCCTTCCAACATCTTCCCAGAAGTCCAGAAGAGGTAAATAATGGCTAACTAAAATTATGTAGGGAGTCAGTTTCTGTTTGCAGTCTCTCATAGTTAGCACAAAGGGTTGGTGTTGAGGATTTTTTTTGTGTGTGTATGCATGGGAATTGAACTCAGGACCTTGTGCTTGCTAGGCAGGTGCTTATTTCGCTGAGCTATATACCTGGACCAGTGTGGAAGATTTTGAGAATATCTTTTTGGAGGTGAGGGTGGTATGTAGGAAAAGGAAAGTATAATTTGGAATTGAGGAAATCTGCGATGTTGTCAGAACCTGTTGATATATTTGTGTACCTGTAAAGTGGAAAAGAGGCAAGGGAAGACAAGGGGTGAGATAAAATAAGGAAGAGCAAGAGTAATTGAATAAAGAGGACAGGAGGTTAATACCAGAGAGAGGGGAATGTGTGAGAGAAATATAGGGGAAACTTGAAAAGAGTTTAAAAACAGATAGAAAAGTAAAAAATAAAATAGCATTCCTTCAGAAGCTATAATTAAGGAAAAGGAGTAGGTAGAAGAAGCAGAAGAAGAGAGAGAGAAAAATAACAACTAAATCAAAGCAAAGAGAAAAAAGAAAAGGAGGGAAAAGGTAACAAAAATCTAGGGGGGGACCCAGACCAAACACTCCCACAATAAAAACGTACATGCAGTTCCCACACGACCACTATGCCATATAGCCTGAGTGTCCACACTATTCCCTTCTTGTCTTAGTTGTGATCTGATTGCAAGCAACCACATTAGTTTTCCCTATTTTCAACCCCCTCTAGCTAGCAAGCAGAATCTGACCTGTTCATAGGCTTAATTTAGGGACTCTCTTTTCCCCCAGGAGTGGTGGTGGACTTGGAAGGTGTGGGCACCAAGTGGAGAGTCAAGTGAGCAAGGATGATCAGGCAGACTTGGTGGGTACTGTTCACTTGTTTATCCTCTGTCTGCCTAGAGTGGGGGGGTGGGGTGGGAGTGGAAGGAGTGGAAGTGCATTTCCCTTGCCTTCGGTGATCGCTGGAGAGGATGCTGCAGGGGTGCAGCGTTCCCCAGTGTCTGGAGAGAAAATAATGGGAAAAAGGGGCCAATATAGTATACACAGAGTCTGTCCCAAGAGACTAATCTGTGAAATGCTCATTTTCCCTCAGGCTATTTATTTATTTATTTTGTGGCACTGGGGATCGAACTCACAGCCTCACACCTGCCAGACAGGTGCTTAAGCCACTGAGCCAAACTCCCAGCCCTAGTTTTTTGAGGCAGGATCGCACTATGTAGCTCAGGCCGGCCTTGCGCTCACGTTGTAGCCCAAGCGGGCCTCGAACTCACAATGCTTCTCCTACCTCAGCCTCCGGAGTGCTGGGCTTAAAGGCATGTGCCACCACGCCTGGCTATTCCCTCAGGCTATTTAGAATGCTTTCAAGATAGCTTCTCTCCAGAGGAGCAGGGGTGGGGGTGAAAGAAAGAAAGTAGATGTCTTTTAGGGGAATATTCCTGAGAGCTCAGGCAGGAGGCTCCCTGCATAGCCCCTGCATATGTCTTTCAGTTGAAGAAGGCCATATTGTCTTCATTTGTGCAGGTGGTTGCTGGCTATAACTGGTGTCAGGGGTCCATCTGGTAGATTAGGCCTCTACTAAACTGCTCTGCAATAGATTTCTTCCAAAATCCATTGTCTCAAGTCTTAATAGCATGGCTCAGCCAACAATGCGTTGCTGGCCCTTGTTATTGTTCAAGTGATGAATTTTGAGGCTAGGGCACCCTACGTGCTTGTTATATTCTCCCATGCATTGAGGTCTCTTGAGAGCCCACATGGATGCTGGCTGTTTGGCTTTGACCTTTGCTGCAGTGACAGTGGATACATCTCCATAGATACACATGTGTGCTGTCTTCTGTGTTCTGGATTTTTTGGGGGTGACAATGGCAGCATCCCCATAGGTCCTGTAGCCACCAACAAGACAGTAGGTCTCTCATGCCAGCTCACCTGGGATGCTCCACATCCTTGGTAGAGGACACAGTAGTAAAAGGTGTAGGAGGAGCTGGGGGCAGTACTGCTGCTGGGAAGAAAACTAAAACTGATTGTTCACTTCTGCTTCATACACTGTGCTGCCAGGACCTACCCTTCTCATGTGCCTTCCTTTCACTAATCTACTTGGCATCCCAAACATAGTCTTGGCCTTCATTTCTGTGGTTCACCTAGAAAAGATATTTGCTGCAAAACCACTTGAGTTTCATGGAACTACAGCAGCAAGAGACCAGAATACATGTTCCTCTTTCCTACAGACAACAGGATAACCTGAAAGTGATAAAAGAAAAAAATGGGACACCCTCAGTCTTTGAGTACCAAGATTAGGATCAACATGACAAGATTAGGCTCAACCAGTTCTGGGATGCTTTCTTCCTGAGATCTCAGTAAGACTTTAGCTCTCTCCAGGCTTTTCAGTCCCAGCTGCGTGACACAGCCCTTGTCCCAGTCCCCAGTAACTGGAGCTAAGACTGCAATTGTTGGTGGGTCCATGTGTGCATCTTCATGGCAGCATGGTAAAGGTGCCTGAATCTCTGTGGAGGTTTATGAAAAACTTTCAACACATCTTCCTAGAGGAGATATTCTTAGCTCTTGATAACCAGATACCACTTCCTTTTTCTATGAGTCCTTTGAGGAAAGGGTCTAATATATATGTATATATATTTTACAGTGGGATTTTGCTATGTTGCCCAGTCTCATTCCTAACTTCTGGGATGAGTTGTCTTCCTTGCTTAGTCTTGTGAACAACAGAATATAAATGCTTCCACTATACCCAGGTGTGAAAGAAGCATCTTATGGTCCAAAGGGGAAGGATAAATTTAATAAAATTTGGAGTTTTCTAAAAACTTAGCTAGATTTGAATGTCTCTAGCATGCACATTGAGCAGGAACCCTGGGTCCCCGGCAAGGCACTAGTTTCCTGGTCGTACTCATGACTCGGGAAGTTTAGACATATTGGGGAAAGGCCAAAAGGAAGTTGCAATGGCTACTGGTGTGCACCAAGGCCTTGTGCAGAGATTCCTGGCCCAATCTTACTTGCTGCACTGCCCTCCCATGGGACAGATGACAAGTTAAATGATAAATGATCTGGTCAATCATTTCTTTTAGACAACTGAAAAGACTAGTGTTTAGGAAAGACCCAGTAGGTAGGTTTCTCCACATTTGAGTGGATTCTCTGAAGGGAAACCTAGAGGCCTGTGATGTCATACCTACCCACTGAGGTCTATGTGGAATCTTGTGATGGGCAGGCTAGAGGCCCTCAGTGTGTAGTGGTGGAGAGCAGGGAGAAGGCAGAGGAAACCTTCCTGAGTTCTGCAGTGCGCCCTACCCACACCCTCATCAAGTAGCACTTTTTGTGTGTAGCAGTCCTGTGGGTGGCCACACCTCCAATGAAACACAGGAGGGCAAGAAAATTCCATATGGCAATAATGGGGAGAAGAGCCAAGAGACAAGCTGCACAGTTCTGACTCTGAGAATTCAAAAGTAAGAGAGGCAGATGTTTTGGTAGATTAGGGGGTAAAGGAAGGCATCTCAGAGGTGGGCCTGAAGATATGTACCAAAGAAAGACACTGCATTTGAGGAAAATAAAAGTGTTATTGTAGTCAGGGTTTACAAGGGAAAGGAATTAATACAGGACATACAGTTTATAGAATTATTTCATAATATTCACCCAAGAGTTAAACGCAAAAGAGTATGGGAGATCTGTCCGCACTAGAGACCCAGTGAATCCAGCTGAGGGCCTGAGTCCAGCTGAGGACAATGTTCTGCATGAGTCCAGCTGAAGATCTAGAGTCCATGGCACTGTCCTCCATGAATCCAGCTGGAGACCTAGAGTCCACGACAATGTCTCATGCAAGACTGAGTTAAGGATCTGCACTGGGAAGGCCATCAGGATGAAGGATTTGTGCCAGCAGGCTGAGGGATCTGCACTGGAGTCAGGAAGCAACACTTAGAGTAAGGACAAGAGCTCTTCCGAAAAGAACCACAGCCATTCTCAGCGACGGTGAGGTCCTGAGCTTTTCTGATGATGAGAACAGCCAAGTTCATATCAGGAAAGCCAGTGTGATGAACTTCTGCAGCAGAATCAAGAGCACACCATCTTTCCTTCCACTTCTCTTTTTATGCTGTTGGCACCAACCCTCAGGTTGACCTTCCACACCCAGAACCACACTGATTCAGTTCAGCTGGGTGTTAAAAGCTGACCATTAGTTAATCCACCACAGTTGATATTTTTCTTCCCCTTGTGTATACTCTTAGAAGACTCATGCTTTTACAAATGAGTTCTCAAAATCTCAAAAATGATTAGGAGATAAAAGGGCCCAATCAAGGTAACACTGGTAAAAGCCGGGCGTGGTGGTGCACACCTTTAATCCCAGCACTCGGGAGGCTGAGGTAGGAGGAGCATTGTGTGTTCCAGGCCGGTTTGGGCCACAACATGAGCACAAGGCCAGCCTGAGCTACATAGTGTGACCCTGCCTCAAAAAACTAGGGCTGGGAGTTTGGCTTAATGGCTTAAGCACCTATCTGGCAGGTGCGAAGTTGTGAGTTCGATCCCTGGTGCCGAAAAAAAAAAAAAAAAAGTAACACTGGTAGTAGATTGAAGTTCTGCTCAACAGTGGGAGTTCATACTGTTCATGTTTGGGTCAATATCTATACCAGAGGGTACTATGTGGACAAACTCTTTGCCTTTGAAGGTGCCAGACCCTTGGAAGGAAGTACAAGTTGCTCCAAGGCAAATGAAGATCTCTAATGACTTAAGGTAAGAATGAGAGACCAATTTTTCCACTAAATTCAAAACACACTTATAGCCAAATGACATAACATAAAGTGACAGCCTTATCTTTTCAATTCTGTCTTATACAAAAGACAAACAATTCGACTGGGGATAGAGCTCAGTGGTAGAATAGTTGCCTCACATGCATGAGGCCCTGGATTTCATCACAGTATAAAAAATTACAACCGAAAGAGTCCTTGAACAACATGTGGTGTTTAGGGAGTGTAAACCTTTTAATTCATCCTATTCAGGGCAATGATTTTGAAGGGAGTCCAAAAAAGATGATGATAGTAATCATGACATAATACAAAGTCAAAATTTAAAATCCACTCTAGCTTTCACAGGTCATGGAAAAGTCTGTCCTTCAGTGATGATCTGTTGCTTCTCAAAGTCAGAAGCAGTTCATCAGGCAGGGCTTCAGGGAATAGATCAGGTAGTCCAATGCCTCCTGCTCACAAGGGTGCTCACCCACCTATTATCCTCCTGTGGCTTTTCATTTAAGCCAGCCAAAATCAGGCTTTATGGCAAAGTGTCCTTCCTTAAGGACTCAAATCCTGGAAAGTTTTTGCTTCAACAAGCTACTCAGTGAATCTCCTGAACCAGGCTCATGACCCATGTGTGGTCACAGAGTTGATGATGGTTTCTGACACATCTTTCCCCACATGACTGACCCTCCCAGCTCAGTGGATATCACCTTACAGCATGAGGACCACATCATAATGGACCACCAGCTCCCCAGGGTGATGTTCAAGCCCAGAGAGTCTATGTCTGTGCAGAGAAGTGTGTCTCTGAAGCCCTTCTGGAAACACTAGAAGATTCCTTCCCCTGTGTTAGTGGGCATTTGCCCCTGCAGCCTTACATTATGGATTTTAAGATCTTCCAGAACATATCCTAGCCTGTTGCCCAGTCAGTAAGTTGTCCATGCTGGGCTCCAACTTAATGACTCTTCTGCCTCAACCTCCCCATGTGCTGGGATCACATGTGGGCAGTTCACACATGGCTTTCTCCTGTGTCCACAGTGTAGTGTTGCTGGAGGTGGAGGGAAAACTGGGGAGGGAAAACTGTGATGTAGGAACTGTTTCTCAAAACATGTTCAACTATATTGGAGAATTTCAGGTCATGGAAACTATTAATTCCATACCTTCTCTGTTGACCTCCACCAACAGGCACATGGGGAAGCCTTACTGCTCTCTCGGATCACACCTCTTCCTCTCTTTCTCCTCCTCAAGGAGTCTGTGGTGGTTACCAGCTGTGGAGCTGGAGAGTGAAGTCAGCAAGGCCACCATAACTCTCGGCACACGGCAAGGCCATAAATACCATTCCTTGAGGAGCGAGTGCACTTGTCTCGGTATCCCCTTCCTTTGTTTGAAAACCAAATAAATTCAAGTTGCCTGGAGAAGTTCTTGGTCTCTACTCCCAGAGAGTCTCTATTTTCAGAGAGTTTTGACCTTCCTGGATGCACCAAAAATCATATCACTTGTCTCTTATTTAAGCCATTCGCTGTCCAATCATTTAGGAGATTGTGGGACTGATCAGTTCATGATGATTATGGGGAGTTAACTGAGGCTCTCAGTAGGGACACTTTTGGAGCCCAGGGGTCTGTGCTTCTCCTTTTAGCTCATGGCCTTTCTTAGCCTCTTTAGTATGCATGTCAGGGCAAGGAACTACAGTCTTGTTGCTTTATAGCCTTACAATAAGTATGCTGTCCACAGGATAGGACACCACACCAGAGCTCTGTGTTATGTGTGACTGACAGTGCCCCATGAAACTGCTGTTCTGGGGTACTGGTGTAGGTGGGCCCGAGACACAGTCTTAACCTTTTTGTTGGTTTTCTGGTGGCTGCTTCCCACCAGCATTCCCAAGGGCAAACTGTTCCCCTGACCACTGAGAGAGACATTCTCAAGGTAACCACCAGTATCTAACCGTCATGGCTCACAACAGCTGGGGTGATCTTTTTAGAATCTAGAGCAGTTTTCTTCCCTACCCTATTGGTTTTTACATAGCTTCTTATTGCACCTAAAACAAGATTCACATTCTCTACCACAAGAGAACAAGGCCCACACCTGCCTCTCCAACCACATCTTTCCTTCTTCTCTATCTTTCCTTCCTGGCCTTTGTGCTGCTCCTAGAACAGTTCAGCCACATTTGTACCTCAGGACTTTTTTTTTTAAACTTCTGTGCAATTGAGAATTTAACTGAGAACCTTTGCACTCAGCTATGCCACCAGACATTTTTGTTTTTACAGGGTCTCACTGAGTGACTCAGTTACCTTGTGGTCTTGACCTTGTGATCTATTTTGCTTCAGTCTCATATATTTTGGGGAATATAGAAGTGCATGAGCCTACTTGGTTTTTTGTTATTGTTGTTTTTTAGACAATGTCTGGCAATATACCTGAGGCTGGCCATGAACTTATGACTCTCCTGTCTCAAACTCCTGTATACATGGTTTATAGCCCTTTACTATTATATCTGGCTCTATCTCAAGGTATTTTCCATATACATTTCCTTCAGGAATGCTTTATTTTCAGATATTCACCTGACTCCCTCATTTCCATCTCTGCAGCTGAAATGTCCCCTCATCAAAGAAGAATTCTTAACTAATTTGTGTAACCTGGCATTCCTTATTATTCTGTATTCACGTTGTTTTATTTTCTTTTGTAGTGGTTATAGTAATCTGATTTTTAAAATTTTATTTATTGGTGCTCCCAGAATGAATGCAGATGGTTGTATATGTTATACCCTTGAGGTATAACCCCAAACCCTGATATTGTATTTTCTATCTCATCTTTTGGTGGGTGCTTTGGCAAGAGAAGTTTCAAATCTCTCATTCACCAACATATCCTCAACAGTGATGCGGTTGCTGATGTGTGACATGTGCTCAGTAAATACTCAATGAATGAATGGACATATGTATGGGTAGACTGAGAGGTAGTCTGACATCTTCTCAGTCCTACTCCTTTATACACACACACACACACACACACACACACACACACAATTTTGTAAGATTGGGCATTAAACACGGGGCCTCATACATGCTAAATCCATTTAAGAGAAATGGCCTAGTTTTCCCCCCAAGTTGTTTAGGCATCATTGTAGGCATAGCATTGTGAGAAACTGCACCCAAGGATCCCTTTTGCCTGCAGAGGCTTTAAAAGATTGGGTACTACATGTGGAAATGTACGTTAAGGGAAGTGGGTGGTTTGGGAATTGGCTTGCACAAGCTGGATTTCTGGTCAGATGTTACAGAGAAATATTTTACCAAGCACTAAAACTCACCCGTGCCACAATGAGCTGGGAAGAAGGAGCATGTGAATCTGAGGAGTGTTCCTGGACTTCCCACATGCCTTTCCTGCTCCCCAGAGCAGGTCCCCCCAACCCCAACTCCGTTTTCTGCCTTCTAAGACCAAGGGCACAAGGCTCCCTGGGTAGCCCTGGTTTACTTTGTTAGTGTGGAAACCTAGATTACCTGCTTCGTGCTGGTGGTTGCTGGCTAGGACTGAGGGGAGTCCATCTGGTAGATCAGGCTTTCTCTAGGTCACTCTGCACTTGGCTCCTCCCCAGCTTGCAGAGAGCAGACAGGTGTTTCTCCTGCATGAGAAGGGACTTTAGAGTGTTGAGCAGGAGAACATCAAGCCTTCTGGGCCAGTTAGAATTTGGTGTTCAGAGAAGGCTGTCCTTGGAAATACCAATTTTAGAGGCTCCTTTCCCTGTAGCCAGTTGGCATG
The DNA here is from genome assembly GCA_004363535.1 of Dasyprocta punctata. Taxonomy (NCBI): domain Eukaryota; kingdom Metazoa; phylum Chordata; class Mammalia; order Rodentia; family Dasyproctidae; genus Dasyprocta; species Dasyprocta punctata. The sequence goes on from RJWM01008787.1 coordinate 40,936, forward strand.
AAAGGTGGTTGTTATGGTTTATATATAGATGTCCCCGCAATGCCTCATGTACTCATAGGTAGGGCTTTGGGAGGTGACTGGGTCATGGGCATGTGACATCAGTGGATTTGTTAACTAATGAGTTTATAGATAAACATGATGCTGGAAAGTAGGAAATAATCTTAGCAAGTGGACCACTGGGTGCATGGCCTGGAAGGATCTGGCTTTCTCCCTCCTCCCTTGATGTCTCTCTGCTTGCTAATGTCACACCCAAGAGCAAGCCTCCTCTGCCCTGCCATGGAGCCAGGCAAGCATAGACTGTAACCTTTGCAAACTCTGCAAATTGCGAGCCCAAATAAACTGTCCCTCCTTTAATTTGTGGGTGTCGGGTACTGTGTCTCAGTGACAAGGGAAGTAAATAAGACAGGATAGTTAACTAAGATTCTCAGTCAGGATATTCTGGGAGCTCAAGTCTCTGTTCTTCCTTCTTCTTTCTCAGGTTAAGGTAGCTCTTGAGTTATAGAATGGTTCCTGGCCTTTTGATTATGCATGTCAGGGAGAGGAGCTACAGTCTTGTGCTGTGGCCCCTCAGGACAAGTGTCCCGTGCAGCGGGTAGGATGCCGCAGTAGGGCTCTGTGCTATGCATGGCTGATGGTGCATCCTGAGACTGCTGTTCTGGGCCGCAGATGTAGGTGGGGCTGAGACACAGGCCCAACCTATTTTGTTGGTTCTTTGGTGACTGCTCCCCATCCCCGCTTCCCAGGACCAACTGTCTCCTTAGCTGCTGAGAAAGACATTCTCAAGGCAACTGCCAGTATCTAACTGCCGTGGTTCATACAGCTAGGGTGATCCTTTTAGCATCCAAATCAATTTCATCCTTGCCCCACTTATGTTATTTCCATAGCTGCTTCTTGCACCTAAAAAAGATCCATATTCCTTACCCTGCCTCTCCAAATACATCTTTTCTTCCCTGACCCTACTAGACTTTGTGCCCCTCCTAGAATAGTTCAGCTTCATTTCTATGCAGGGCTTTTTTTTCTTTTTCTTTTTATGCGACGAGAATTCAATCTAGGACCTCCACACTCAGCTATATCATCAACCTTTTTAATTTTTTATGACTGGATCTTACTGAGTCACTCAGTTACATTGGCTTATCTTGATTGATTATCCTATTTTAGTCTCACGAAATTTTGGGAATACAGGTGTATACAAGCACACCTGGCTGAGGATTTTTTTAAACATGATATCTGGGAATGAAGTTGAGGCTGGCCAAGAACTCATGATCCTCTTGTCTCAAACTCCTGAATACATGGTTTAGAGGCCTCTACTATTATGTCTGGCTCTATCTCAATGTCTTTTCCACATGCATTTCCTTCAGAAATGCTTTATTTTCAGATAGTCACATGACTCCCTCATTTCTATCTCTGCTGAAATGTCCCCTCCTCAAAGAGGACTTCTTAACTAGCTTGTGTAACATGGCAGCTTTTATCACGCCATGTTCACAATGTTTTCCTTATAGTGGTTATAATTACCTGACTTTTAAAGTTTTACTTATGTTTCAGATTGAGCACCCCTGAGATATAACCCCAAACTCTGATATTGTATTAAATCTCATTTTTAATTGGTGAGTACTTTGCTGAGAGCAGATTCAACTATCTCATTCACCAATATATCCCCAGCTATTAGTGTGATGGTTGGTGTGTAATAGATGCTCAATAAGTACTTGATGAATGAATGGACAGATGTATGGGTAGACTGAGAGATGGTCCGGCATCTTCTCAGTCCTGTTCCCATTTCCAAAACACACGCATGTTTTGTAGTGCTGGGCATTTTGTATACAAGGCCTCACACATTTTACACACATTTAAAGGAATGGCCTGATTTTCTTTACAAGTTGTCTAGGCATCATTTCAGGCATCACACTGTGAGAAACTGTACCCAAGGATACCTTTTGCCAGCAGAGGCCTTAAAAGAGCAAGTACTATATGTAGGAAGGTACTTCAAGGGAAATGGAAAGTTTGAGAATTGACTTTGCACAAGCTGGATTTCCAGTCAAAAAGCTTTACAGAAAAACACTTTATTGAATAGTAAAACCCCACTCCCCACAATGGGTGGGGAGAAAGGAGCATGTAAACCTTAGGGGTGTTCCTGGACTTTCTTCATGCCTTCCCTGCTCCACAGAGCAGAATCTTTTTCAGGGGCTCTTTTTCTGCCATCTAAGACCAAAGGCATGAAGCTCCCTGTGCAGCCCCTGCATATTTCTTTAGTGTAAACGCCTGGACACCTCCTGCATTGTGCTGGTGGTTTCTGGGTATGACTGAGGCAAGGGGTAGTCCATCTGGTAGATCAGGCTTTCTCTAGGCCACTCAGCACTTGACTCCTCCTCAGCTTGCAGAGTGCAGAAGACTTTAGAGTGTTGAGCAGGAGCACATCAGACTTTCTTCCAGGCTAGCTAAATCTTCCAGGCTGTCTTTGGAAATGCCAGTTTTTGAGGTTCCTTTTCCCATAGCCAGTCAGCATGGAAGAAGGGCTCCTGACTGAGGAAAGCAAAGGCAGAATGGCTCAAGTTCTATTTTCAGTGGTGGGCAGTGGAGGTCACTGGAGTAGAAGCATTAACTCTCTTCTGACATCTAATGTTATCCTCTCAACAGAGTAACTCAGCCAGAAATCTATTGTCATCATTGTTCAACTGGCACATTTTAGGACTAGGGTAACCTAAGTGTTGGATAGATTCTGCTATAAATGGATATTTCTTGGGATTTTTCTGGAATGCTGGCTCACCATATCTGGCCTTTGCTGGGTTTACAATGGAAGCATCCCCACAGCGCCACCTGCATGCTGGCTTCTCTGCTCTAGCTTTTGCTGAGGTGACGATGGAAGCATTCACAGAGGCCCAGGAATATGGAAGGTGGAGGGGAGAAATATTAGTCTTTCCTCATAGGCTCATCCTGTTCAAAGTGGCTTTCCTTTCAACTACAGTTTCTGGCTCTTTACTCTAGACAACTGGTAAAGAAGGGAGATTCTGGCCTAGTTGGCATCAGGCAGAATTGCCAGCTTCTATCTCCAGGCAAGGCTGTGGAGGTCACTGAAGAAGAGACTCTTAAATTTTCCAATGTCCATCCTTTCAAAAGAATTTCTCAGCCATTTTTATGTCTTGTCACCATTGTTCAAGTGGAAAATTTTGTGTCTAGGGCACTGTTGTTATTGGTATATTCTTCCATAAATTGAGTTCTGTTGAGAGCCTGTGTGGATGCTGGCTACTGTGCTTCAGTCTTTGATGGAGTGATGATAAAAGCTTTCATATAAACCTGCCTGGATGCTGGCTTCTCTACTCTAGATTTTGCTGGAGTGGTGATGGCAGCAGCCCCACAGGTCCAGTAGTCACTAATCAAGCAGTAGGTCTCTCCATGCCAGCCCACCTGGGATTTTCCTACATCCTCCATAAAGTAAAAAGGTATAGGAGGAGCTGTGGGCAGCACTGCTGCTAGAAGGTCAGAAATGATCAGTCACTTTTGCTTCATACATTGTGCTTCTAGGACCTACCCTTCTTATGTGACTTCCTGGCTGAAGCCTATTAATCTACTTGGCATCCCAAACATAGACTTGCTCTGTCACTTTTACAGGTTGCCAAGAAAGAGATGTTTGCTGTAAAAAAACTTGGGTTTCATGGAAAGTACAGCATCCAGACACCAGGACATCTGTCTCCCATTCTAACAGAGAATGAAAGAACTTGAAAATGGGACATCTTGAGTTTCTGGGTACCAAAATTAGACTCAATGTATCTTCTCACATCAAACCAATTCTGGTCTCCAGCCTTCTTTTTTTGTGTGTGGGGGGGTCTTTTTGAGACAGGATCTCAATATGCAGTTCAGGGTGGTCTTGAACTTGCAACAGTCCTCCTGCCTCAGCCTCCCCAGTGCTGGAATTACAGGCATGCGCCACCATGCCCAGCCTGGTTTCCAGTCTTAATATGAGGTTAGCTCGCTCCAGGCTTTTCAGAACCAGCTGGCTGTATGACACAACCCTCATCCTAGTCCTCAGCAACTAATACTATGATTGATGCTGGGTCCAAGTATGTATCTTCATGACAGCATAGTAAAGGTGCCTGAGTCTCCAGGTGAGAGTTATTAGACATTTTCAACAGGTCTTCAAATAGTTCTTATCTCTTTCTTTTTCAAGCAAAAATGTTTATGAAAGAACAGAGAATACAAACAAATAACCAGTCTCACCACTTTATACTAGGTGGGACCAGTACAGCCTTTTAAGTGAAAAATATCTTTTATTTAGCATAATAAAACTTACTGCTTAGACTTTACCAAAAATTTTCCCCCTTCACATAATTTCCCTAGCATTATGTAAGGTTTGTCTATTTCCAGATCCTGAAGTTTCTCCATTTTAATGCTTGCAGACCCATTTAAAAATTATGAATGCTGCTTGCATTTCATGTTCTGATTAAAAACCAACAAGTGAAGCATAGAAAACAAGCTACACATCATGTGCTATAATATTTGTTTTGGAACATCAAAAACAGCAGAGATCCTGAATGTAATCTGCTTAAATCATAAATTCTGAGACTGAAATATGCATGTATAAGTCACATTTAGGCTCCATGAACTGAAAGCGCTTTATAAATATGTAGAAGTATATATAAAGTGCAAAACAAGGGAGATCAACATGAGAGCTCTGGAATTTTAGTACTGTCACTCATCGGATTTCAGGTCAAGCTAGCTGAGGATGTTCCTGGCGAGTGTTACGGCCTGTTTCCTGTGGGTCTGTGGTATCCGGGACCAGCAGCTGCTTAGCATCTCCTCCAGACGGATGTAGTTATTATAAGTTCGGTTTCCATCAGAAGAGAGGGCTTCTCCCTGGATCTCCAGCAGGTTTCCAACAACATCCAGACTGCCATATGGGACTCCTCACAAGTAAACTGCTTCCTTTCCTCCAGGGCCTCCTTCAGGTTGATGTAAGTGATCAGGGTTTACATTTAAATCACAGCTTTTCTCCTGGCTTCCCAAATGCATGGGTTTCTTCCCAGTCTTACTTCATCCAGCTGTCTAGCCAAACCCTGCAGTACTGTCTTGGAGCTCAAGTATGATTCAGGAGGGTTTTGAGTTTGAACAAATTCATTTTTTTTTATTACTGTCATTCTCTTGAGAATCTTTTCTATTTTCAAAATGGAATGGTTCTGTTTCAGGTCAAATGTGTGAGTAGTATTGGCTTCCTTTTGTAAATCCAAATACTTTAGGAATTTGTTGATATCTTCAACTACTTCCCTCGGATAGTTTCTGATTTCTGTATATCTTGCACACATGTAAAGTGTCCAGATCAGCAATCAGCCCTGAGAGCACATGGTAAGTGCCTACAAGCCTCATTACTATCCACTCCCATCAGAAGCGCAACCATGACACCTCTGGTCTTGTTCACATATCACAGAGTTGATTTTGGCAACAGAAGTATGTGCATCCTTAGAAAGTGGCAGGAAATGCTACTTTTTCATGCAGTCTTCAATAATCTCTTGTGTGGCATAGATTTTGATTAGAGTGTGATACCTTGCTTTCTGCAAGATCTTTCCTCCAGTTTTAACATGTGTCAGCTTCAGAATGATATCCTGAGTGCCTTCTTCAATTTCATCAGTAGTGCAGTTGCCTCCCCTGTAAAAGGGGACGATCTTCACTTTCAAGAGGGAGTGGGCTTCCTTGAAGATATTGTGTATTTGGATCTGGTGTGAGTGGTTTGCATTCTGAGAAGGCATTGTCTCCTGTGGTGCCCTCTTCCCGGCTTGCTGAATGTCTCCTTTTCCTTCTGTATCTGCAGTCTATTTGTTTTGTTAGAATCCTCTCCAGTCTCTTGTAATTCTTGTCACTTGACAGACCACTGAAGCTGACTTCTTGTTGTTCTATACTTTTCCTTCTTTTTGAATGTGCCAAAAGCTAGTAACAGAAGGATGTTGGTTTTCCACAGTCATACTTTTGTTATATTCAGTTTCACAAGCACTCCCAGTGAGAGTCCGGAACAGCTAGCTTAGGACATGTTCCACCATCTGGAGTTTCTATCCAACGGCTCTCTCCAGGCAGATAGTCTGCTGGGCCAGTCCGGTGGGTATCTGAGCCCAGCGCTTGCCCCCTGCTCCCCATGTGCCCCCTGCTCCCCGCTCGCCCCCTGCTCCCCGCGTGCCCTCTGCTCAAGCATCCCCCGCGTGCCTGGCTAGAGGGCTGACCCGGGCTGTGGGGAAGGGGCAGGCGTCGCAGGCGGCAGTTGCTGGCCTCGTGCTCGCTCCCCGTGTGCCCCCAGCCCAGCGTCGCTGCCATCTGACCTCACAATGAACACGCGGTGAGGGTCCTTGTCGGAAGGGGTGATCCATGGGGGTGCCCGAGCCCCAGCTTTTCTTATCTTTTGACAGCCGAATACAGTTTGCATTTCCTTAGAGTGCTCTGAAGAAAAGGGTTGAGTGGTGTGTGTGTGTGTGTGTGCATAATATTATATATATATATATATATATATATTTTTTTTTTTTTTTAAAGATGGGATTTCACTCTGTCTTTCAGTCTTATTTCATACTGGTAGCTCAGCCTTGTGAATACCTAGGATTATAAATGTCTCCTATATACACAGGTACAAAGGAAGCAAAAGCCAAAGGGGAAGGATAAATTGATAAAGATTTGGGGCTTTCTAAATGGCCAGAGATGAGTGTCCCTACCCTGCACATTGAGCAGGAACTCTCTAGGTCCCTGGCAGGGCACTAGGTTCCTGGTCCTACTCATGACTAGGGAAGATTAGACATATGGGGGAAAGGACAAAAGGAAGCTGCGATGGCCACTGATGTGTGTACACCAAGGCCTCATACAAGGATACCTAGCCCAAACTTACCTGTTGCACCACCCTCCCATGGGACAGATGAAAAGTTAGCCTGAAGGTAGATGATTTGGTCAGACATTCTTTTCCAGACAACCAAACGACTAGTGTTTAGGAGAGGTCCAGTAGGTAGGTTTCCCCACAGTTGAGAAGATTCCCTGAATGAAAACCAGGAGGCCTGTGATGTCATCCCTACCCACTGAGGTCACATGTGGAATCTTGTGATGGGCAGGCTCCAGGCCCTCAGTGTGTAGTGGTGGAGAGCAGGGAGAAGGCAGAGGAAACCTTCCTGAGTTCCGCAGTCTTCCCTACCCACACCCTCATCAAGTAGTCACTTTTTGTGTAGCATTCCTGTGGGTGGCCACACCTTCAGTGACCATAGTAGAGGAAGACAATCTCAAATGGTGATAATGGTAGAAGAGTAAAAAATAAGCCAAGAGATGGGCTGCACAACTACAACTGTTAAAATTCAACAGAGAATAGAAATTTGGGTGGGTTAGGGTATGAGCAAAGACACCTCAGAGGTCTGAAGCATAAGCAAGATTTGAATATATGCAATAGAAAGACATTACAATTGAAAAATACAAAGGTAAAGATGGTATTATCTTGATTGTTTTCTTCCCCATGTACATGCTCATAGAAGAGTCATGCCTTTTACCGGTGAGTTCTCAAAAACAGAAAAAATATGGATGTTAAAAAGCCTAATCAAGGTAACACTGGTAGAAGAGTGACGTTCTGCTCAACAGTGATTCCATGTTTGTGTTTGGCTCAGTATTTATACCAGAGAGTACTGTGTGGACAAGCTCATCGCTTTGGATGGTGCCAGATCTTTGGAAGGAAGTACAAGTTGCTCCAAGGCAAATGAAGATCTCCACTGGCTTTACAAGGTAAGAATGACACATTCATTTTAATATGAAATTCAAAACACATTTATGGCATATTGATATAATATAAAATACAACCTTATCATTTTATTCATCTCTTATTCAAAAGGCAAACAATAAGGCTGGGGATAGAGATTGGTAGTAGAGTCTTTGCCTCACATGCCTGAGGCCCCTGATTCTATCGCAGCACCAAAAACAGTCAGTCAATAGAGTCTTTGAAGAATATGTGTTTAGGAATATGAATTCTGTGAATTCATCCTCCATTAGGGTAATTATTTTGAAGGGAGTTCAAAAAAGATCATGTATGTTAGAAGTAATGACATAATACAAAGTCAAAATTTTAAATCCACTTTAGCTTTCATGGGTCATGGAAAACTCTACCCTCCAGCGGCAGTTCATAGCTTCTCATTTAGAGCCAGAAGCAGGTCAACAGACCTTCAGGAAGTAGACCAGGTAGCCCAGTGCCTCCTGCTCACAAGCATGCTCTACTACCCACCCATTATCCTAAAAAAGAGCCCTTATACGGCTTCTCATTTAAGCCAGCCAAAATCAGGCTTTATGGCAAAGTGTCCTTCCTTAAGGACTCAAATCCTGGAAAGTTTTTGCTTCAACAAGCTACTCAGTGAATCTCCTGAACCAGGCTCATGCCCCAGCTGTGGTTACAGAGTTGATGATGGTATCTGACACCTCTTTCCCCACATGACTGACCCTCCCAGCTCAGTGGATATCACCTTACAGCACGAGGACCACATCATAATGGACCACCAGCTCCCCAGGGTGATGTTCAAGCCCAGAGAGTCTTTGTCTGTGCAGAGAAGTGTGTCTCTGAAGCCCTTCTGGAAACACTAGAAGAGTCCTTCCCCTGTGTTAGTGGGCATTTGCCCCTGCAGCCTTACATTATGGATTTTAAGATCTTCCAGAACATATCCTAGCCTGTTGCCCAGTCAGTAAGTTGTCCATGCTGGGCTCCAACTTATGACTCTTCTGCCTTAACCTCCCCATGTGCTGGGATCACATGTGGGCAATTCATACGTAGCTTTCTCCTGTGTCCACAATGTAGTGTTGCTGGAAGTGGGGGGAAAACTGGGGAAGCTTGTGATGTATGAGCTGTTTCCAAAAACATTCAAGTATTTTACTAGGACTCAGATCCCTTTCTCCAAGCTGCAATTATCAGTTTGTTGGAGAATTGCAGGTCATGGAAACTCTGCTAATTCCAAACCTTCTGTAGTGACCTCTTCTCCAACAGGCACATGGGGAAGCCTCACTGCTCTCTCGGATCACACCTCTTCCTTCTCTTTCTCCTCCTCAAGGTGGTTACCAGCTGTGGAGCTGGGGAGTGAAGGTGAGCAAGGCCACCATAACTCTACTGTGACACATGGCAACACTCCTCAGCACACAACAAGGCCATAAATACGATTCCTTGAGGAGCAAGTGCAGTTGACACCAGGAGACTGTTGCCACCTCTTTCTTCCTGCTGCAAGGACATAGTGGAAGACTGAGTGTGTGAGCAGCCTGAAGACTCAGTGCCCAGAACTGTGCTATCAGCTGAAGGTGTGCCAACCCATTCTATTCTGCACAGTGGGGAGAGTATTTTAATGGCCTCACTTTAAAGGTGAGAAAACTGAGCAGCAGGGGAGGCAAAGGAACTCAGTGATGCCCATCTGAGCAAGGCATGTGGAGATTATATGAATTCTTCTACTTCCAGGCAATGTCCCTCACTCACATTAGGAAGGGTGTCTAGTTTCTTAGATCTATCCATTTGCCTTGACAACCTTTGCTGTCACCCACTGGGGCTGGCACATTGATGCTTATGCCATGAGGAGGTGGGACTAGTCTTCAGTGACTGCACCTGGAATCAACATGCTGTCCACAGGTGTGGTGCATCCCAGAGCCCTCCCTGCATTTGGTTTATGTGCACACAGCCTCCCTCCTTGGCCTGGCTTCATGGCTTCCCCAAGCAGGCTTGTTATTGGGTAGTTTGCTTTTAGAAATGATTCACCAGTTAAATGTGTTCCAGGTCCTTCTTGGCTCGAATAAAGAATTGAATGAGACAAGCCAAAAACTGGTGCCAAAACTTATTTGAAAAGTGAGGGGCAAAGGTGTAAGGGAGCAACTGGCTCCGCAGAGTGAGCTTGAGCTGAACAAAGGAGAGGAAAAGGTAAAAGCAAAAAATAAAAGTGTAGCTTGGGTCTGGGAGCTACAGGGTGGGCTACCATGAAAGGAACATTCAAGCAAGCTCCTCATGGAGTCTGTATCCTTATGTGCTTCAAACTATGATCTATAAAGCACAGGCAGGAAATTTTACAAGTCCTAGAGGCAGTCCATCTTCCCAAGCAGCTCACAGTCATGCACTGTAAAGGGCACCAGAGACACATGTCTGAGGTCTCCCTGGGAAATCAAAAGCCTGACAGGGAAATGAAAAGGGCAGTCCCGAGGGCTTTTGTCTCTGTATTGGGGCCCATTGACCCATTAGGCAGACAGAGGCCAAAGCCACTTGCCAGCCTTGCCTAGTTCTTTATCTTCCATGAAGTATGGATGGAACTTCTCCAAACAAAGTTTCCTTAGCCACCCAATTGAACCACTCAAATGGCTCTTTCCTTCAGCAGAGTGAGACCATATGGGAAAAATATCTCTTCCGTTTACTCTGATAGAAAAATGACTAAGAAAATGGGGATGGCTCTGCTTTTTTATACTCATAGTCGCTTTCGGTTTTTAAATGCTGTTGAATGCCATTTGCTCAGGCCACAAGGCACAGATCTTTAACTCACCTGCATTTAAACAGGGAAAAGCCTCAGGAAGCTGAGGTGAGGACCCAGAGGGAGTCCAGTCAGCTACAACCAGCACAGCTGCCACTCGGCTGCCACCACCACTGCTGAGAGGCGGAAGCTGTGAACTTTGATCATGAGCATGGGGCAGGGGCTCCGTTTTACTCATCATCAGCCAAGGCACACCTGTCACCCCCTCTCAGTGCCCATGGCACTTCCTCTCTGTTGCTGCTTGCTCATTGCCACCAGGCCTGGCCACTTGGGGTAGGTGGCACTGATGTCACCATACTGAATTTGGCCCATCCCAGTACCATTTGGCTTGCCTGGTACCTGATTCCAGTCAAAAACCTTGGGCATTTTAAAAATAGACAACTTTTTCTCTTACATCCACACCCTCTTGGAGCTGTGGTAAGATGGTCACACCCCACCTGAAACAGACTTCCTGGCACTGCCCAAGGGGAATAGGCCTGCTGTGCAGGCATGGCTGGGCACCACCTTTTGTGCCTATGCCTGCCCAGGGCCACAGCCATGGTCCTCTTGCACTTTTTTTGCGGCACTGGGGATTGAACTCACAGCCTCACACCTGCCAGACAGGCGCTTAAGCCACTGAGCCAAACTCCCAGCCCTAGTTTTTTGAGGCAGGGTTGCACTATGTAGCTCAGGCTGGCCTTGTGCTCACTTTGTAGCCCAAGCGGGCCTCAAACTCACAACGCTCCTCCTACCTCAGCCTCCTGAGTGCTGGGATTAAAGGCATGCGCCACCACGACCAGCTTCCTCTTGCACTTTTGGGCACCATTCATTCTTCCAGTTGTAGGCCTGCCTCACCAAAAGTTTCCACCATGGCAAGGGCTGTGCAAGTTCTCAAAGTGCTACCACTCAATTTTTTTTCTTTCACACCAGAAGAAAGAATAAAAAAGGTTCTTCCCTCTTGTTCTCCACAATCTCACATGTTCTTTAAAATTAGAGGCTTAGCTCATAAAGCCAGTTAATAAAAAATAAAAAAAGAGGGAAAAAGATGGCGACCAGTAATGCAATCTCACAGAATATTCACATAAAAAGACAAGATGGTGGCTGGCCATGTAGCATTGTAATATAGTGACTGGCCACGTGACAAGGCAATGTGGTGGTGCTCTGGACCAAAACACAAACCCAACAGAAAGAAAAGCCATTTACAAACTAGGTTAAGTGGAGACCAGCCTAATTTCTAAAAAGAGTAGCAAAATACAACAAAAATGAGGCATACCCACGAGTAAGTGTAATTGAAGAGAAAAAACAGTCTGATGCAACTGGAAGAAAAACAAAGCTCTCACTTACCCTCCATGGCCAGAAAAGCAGCAAACAGATCCCTGCACCCCATGAGAAGAGTCCCCTGCATTCCTGGCCCAGAAGAGAGAGTGAGGGAAAGAAGGAGAGAAAAAAGGCCTCATGGAGAGAAACAAAAAACGTGCCCAACATAGGCCTTACCTTGGTCTCCTGGTACCTGAGCTTTACTCCTGGTTGGCTATGTCAAAATGTTATTGGGTAGCTTCCTTTTAGAAATGATTTCCCAATTAAATGTATTCCAAGTCCTCCTTTCCTCGAATAAAGAATTGAATGAGACAAGCCAAAAACGGTGCCAAAGTGTTTGAAAAGTAAAGGAGTGAAGGAATAAGGGAGTGACTGGCTCTGCAGAGGAAACTTGGGCTGAACAAAAGAGAGAAAAAGGTGAAAACAAAAATAAAATTGTACCCGGGGTCTGGGAGACACAGGGGAGGCTACTGTGAAAGGGACATGAGAGCAGGCTCCTTGTGGAGTCTGTGTCCTTATATGTCATCCACATCTCATGAGAACCTGTGAGAGGTTCAGATACAGAGCCCTGGGAATTATCTGGCACTGTCCTAGGGTCTTGTAATTAACAGGTCCAGCTTATTCCCCAGCCAGCTTTGCCACACCTTGCCTTCCTACCTCAGGCCTGCTCTAGGAACCTGAGCGTCTGAGCTTCTGCTGCCCCTTTAGATGAGTATCAGGCTGCACCTGAGATGCTTTTATCATTTTAATTTTTCTTGTTTTCTTTTCAATTTTGGGTTTTTGAGACAGTGTCTCTCTGTGGAATGAGGCTGGCCTCTGACTGAAGATCCTTCTGCCTTGGCTGGAATTACATGCCTGAGCCACCATGCCGAGGTGAGTTTTCCATGTTATTGAGTTTGCTGAGTGTGTGCCCTGGTCACATCTCACATATTTGTCTGTCTCTTGGTTTTCTTATAAACTGGTAACTGTGGCAATCTTTCATGCATAGATAGATAGGATAGATAGATAGATTCATTCATTCATTCATTCATTCATTCAGGACAGACCCCAAAATGTTGCTTATGCGGGCCCCCATCTCATGGGCTCGAGTAGTATTTCTTGATCACCCTTTCATAACTGAGACTACAGGTATGGGCCAGTGTGGTGACTACAAGAAACAATGCTTGTAAATCCCAGCACTTGGGAGGCTGAGGCAGGAGGATCACCATGAGTTTGAGGCTGAGACCATGTCTCAAAAAAAAAAAAATACACACACACACACATATTTTTTTTAACAGGTCTTCATCCTAAACTTCCTTGGTGTGGGTGCTGGGGTTCCTAAGAGTTCTTTTCTTTTCTTTCTTTTTTTTTTTTCATTTTTTTTCCTAAGAGTTCTTCCATGAGCATGTTTTTCTCATGTGTGGAAATTGGCAACCTGACACCTCCAGTAACCACAAATCTGTTCCAGTCACATCCTGTATATGGGAGGGACTATGGGGCGTTAACAGCAACTCTCAGTAGGGACATTGATTGAACCTCAGGGCCTGTGCCTCTGTTTTTTTTGTTGTTGTTATTTTTGTTTTTGTTTTTAAGCCCAAGTTAAGAAAACTTTTTTTTTTTTTTTTTTTTTTTTTTTTGTCTTTTTGAGACAGGGTCTCCCTATGCAGTTCAGGCTGGACTTGGGCTCACTTTGTAGCCCAGGCTGATCTTGAACTTGCAAGGATCCTCCTGCCTCAGCCTCCCAAGTTCTGGGATTACAGCAGTGTCCCACCATTCCCGGGTTTTTTTATTTTTTTAAATTTTGAGAGAGGATCAAAGAGGGCTGCTGTGGTCATTCAGGATGGCCTTGAACTCACTATATAGCCTAGGCTGACCTCAAGCTCACAATGATCCTCCTGCCTCAGCCTCCCAACTGCTTTGATTATAGTGTGCGCCACAATGCTCAGCAAGAAAACTCGAGTCACAGGTTCTTTCCTGGCATTGTGAGTGCTCATCAGGAACAACAATTTGCTTCTGTTGCTTCTCAGGACAAGTAGGCTGTCCACATGGTAGGCCTCTCCACTCAGGGCTGGGGGTTATGTGTCAATGACAGTGCTGTCTCCTCTTCTGGATGGTTGATATGACTGTGCCATAGACATAGGCCAACCCTGTGCTCCTCCTCTGCTGTCTTGTATCCCATTCTTCTGGACCTAATGTCTCTCCACCTGTTGAGAGTGATATTCCCCTGGTAACAATCAGCACCTCACTGTCATTGTTCACAGGAGCCTTGGTGATCTTGTTAGCAGCTACATCAGAGTGCTCCCTTACTCTGTTCATATTGTAGCCCCAAATATTGAGTATGGTAATCCAAGTACTGAAATAGTTTGTCTAGTTTTCCTCACAATCCAAGAAGTTATATTTATAAATTCACTGAGACGTTATTGGAATCCCGGCATATTAATTCCAATCTGCCATCCCTAATTCAACCCACAGCGAGAGCAAAGATTCCGAGACATAATCAAGGTTAAGGGCAGCCAAGGGGTCCTGAGTCCAATCCTCATGAGGACATGTGGACAAAGGCCTTGATCCTAGGCCTCTCCCAGAATTTATTAACTAGTGAAGCAAGGAGGTGGCTTGAGGATGAGTGACAGTGAGGATGGCGGGAACTACGTGAGTAACTTGAGCGGGCTAACAAGGTGGTGAGAAAGGTACCACTGCAAAATGCAGATAAAGATATGCAGGGGGATTAATTTGTACAACCCAATCAAGATAGCAAGTGGATTGTTTTAGGAGGCTGCTGCTTCAATTTCTGATATGCAAACATTATGCCCTGGGAACTCACAGCCTCTTTCTTGAGGTTCATCCCCAGTCAACATTCCTGGAGCTCACTGGCTCTGCCATCCTGCTGTGCTTTATACATTTTACAAAGGTCACTTTGGGAGGAAACAGGACACTGTCTGATGGCTTTAAAGACTACATACCAGTACCTGCTTCTGATATGTAAACTTTTATGCCCTGGGGACTCACAGCCTCTTTCTCAAGGCTCATACCCAGTTGATATTCCTGGAGCTCACTGGCTCTGCCATCCGGCTGTGTCTATATATTTTATAGAGATCACTATGGGAGGCAGCAGGACACTGTTGGATGGCTTTAGAGATTGCATATCAGTACCTCAGCTAGCCTTATTTGCAATGCTTAGGGCCAATTGAAGAGAAAAGGATATATCATAGTCAACTCTGTATATATCAACATAAGGAAATAAGTCTCGATATAATCAAAGTTGCAGCAATTGTTCTGCATTCAAAGGGACCCGCTCAAGTTGTCTCCCACATGTTCATCTTTCTTTCTTTCTTTCTTTCTTTCTTTTGCAGCACCAGGAATTGAACTCACAACCTTGCGCCTGCCAGACAGGCGCTTAAGCCATTGAGCCAAACTCCTGGCCCTGATTTTTTGAGGCAGGGTCGCACAATGTAGCTCAGGCCGGCCTTGCGCTCACGTTGTAGCCCAAGCCAGCCTCGGGCTCACAGTGCTTCTCCTACCTCAGCCTCCCAAGTGCTGGGATTAAAGGCATGCGCCACCATGCCCGGCTTTCTGTTCATATTTCTGCCATATCTTCCTCTCACCCAAAAGAAGATCCATACTCTTCACCACAGTTCACATGGTCACATCTATCACTCCAACAGTATTTTTCATTCTAGTACAGGTTGCACAATGGGGAGCTGAGAGACCACTCCCCTCCACCCACTTGAGCTTGGGCAACATCAGTGGGCCGATCCTCCTTCCATTCTTGCCTACAACTTAATCAGAGTGAACTTGGAAACTCCCAAGCTTGTTGAAAGCCCCTGACTCAGGGTGAATCAACACCCTGTTAACCATTCCTGTCAGTCTCACCTAGAGAACAAATGAGAGGCCACTGGGCTGGGATTCACCTCTTTAAAAAGAAGCATGGTTTGTGTGTGTGTGTGTGTGTGTGTGTGTGTGTGTGTGCACATGCGCGTACTTCCCTTTTTACTTTCCTGTCATCTGGCACCATTTTTCAGTTTATATCACATTTTCCTCAGTATGGACCTGCCCTGAGTACTTCCTCCATAAATGTAGTTGCTTTTCATTTACCTTTGGATGTAGACTTTCAGTTCTTTGCTTGCTGTATACAAGAGCCAGGATTCTGTCAGATCCGTGTTCCCCCAAAGCCTCACTCGGTCATAGATGGGGCTTTTCAGAGGTATCTAGATGTCCCCGCAAAGCCTCACTAGGTCATAGGTGGGGCTTTTTCAGAGGTGACAGAATCTAGAGTGTGTGATGCTGGGATTAAGGGTGTGTGATTACTAAATAAGTCCAGTGACTGGTTTGGCATAATTCTGGGTAGAATTAAAGATGCCCTACCCTGGATGTGAGTGTTGCCTGCCCTATGGGCATGTAGCCTGGATAATATATAAGGTACAGAAAGAGGCCTGCTGTGGTCATCACTTGCTCCTTGCTACTTTATTGCTTCACTGCCTTCTGCCTGCCATGAGCTGTTTCTCCTCTGTGATGCCCCTCTGCAATGCCACCCAGCCAACTACAAACTGAAACCTCCATAAACTGTGAGCCAAGTATATCTTTCCTCCTTTAGCGTTTGGTGTTAGGTATTTTGTTTCAGCAACAAGAAAAGTAACTAGGATAGTGACCCAGCCAGGAGACATTGGAAGGAAGGTAAATCCCTTTTGAGAATGTTTTCTCTCTCCCTCTCTCTCTCTCTCTCTCTCTCTCTCTCTCTCTCTCTCTGTCTCTTTTTTTTAACAAGCAATCAAGTGTACACATTGGGTGAACAGGACAGATTCCCGGGAGTAAGAATTGACCAGATTGTGGAGTAAAAGGCTTCAGCCTTTGCAGGGGGCAAGAGAACTCCTGCTGATCCATTGTGATTGTATTTTGCTATTGGTACTTGCAGCATGGGAATTCCCCTCAAGTAGCCATAGGCATTGTTTCCCATGCCTTGGGGGCACTGGACCTGAACCAAGCCAAAATGAGGCAGCTGGCAAGTTTCATGGCTCTGATGGGCTCTGGAGAAAGGGATTGGGATGCTCTGACTTGGACAGAGTTCCTCAGGCTGAATTTTTAATTTTTCTCAGGGGGCTGGGAAATACAGGGCCAGTTCACATAATACTATTGCTTCTCTTTGGAGGGTACGGTTGGCTGCATGTATGGGACTGTGGGGATTTAGGTACCCCTGTGGCTATCACCAAAGATATTTGTGGGGCCCAGTGGAACCTGTTAGCTCACATTGGGTGAGTGTCCTTCTCTGGTTTGTTTGCCTTCCCTCCCTATTTTGAAGGAACTTCTCCCTTTTTGTCCTTCCCTCACTACCAGGCTTTCATCTATCTGCAAACTCAAATTATTTGGGTTTTTTTGGTACTAGTCAACTGAGGGAGACAGAGAGTTAAAATGTAGAGTGCTAGCCTAATGATTTGTCACATGGAGAATGAAAAGAAAATTTTGTGGTCATTTAAAAAGGTGCAGTAAGCTGGGCGTGGTGGCGCACACCTTTGATCCCTGCTCTTGGGAGGCTGAGGCAGGAGGATCCTTGTGAGTTCAAGACCAGCCTGGGCTACAAAGTGAGTTCAAGGCCAACCTGAACTGCATAGTTGAGATCCTGTCTCAAAAAATAGGGCCGGGGATTTAACTCGGTGGCCTAAGCACTTGCCTGGCAGGCGCAAAGTTGTGAGTTCGATTCCTGGTACCAAATAAATAAATAAATAAAATTAGATTAAAAAAAAAGGTGCAGTTTTTGTGCTGGGAGAGCTGGCATAAGCAGTCTGTTTTCTCCTGTATCCTAAAGCTGATCTGTGGCCAATGCCGCCTGGGGTTACTTCTCTAATGCTAGTTTGCTCTCTCCAGTCTACTCGGTTTTGCTTTTGTTGTGATTTTGTGGCATGATCTAGTGAAAGGCAGGAGAGCTGGAGACAAAGGAAGAGACTAAGAGAAGAGTTTCCCATACAAGGACACAAATTTTAAAAGCCAAGTCCTGCGTGGACCTCTGGCTGTGGTAGTTTAAACTGCATTTGCTCATTCCCTGTTTTTAGACTGTCACCTACTGGCTGATAGTGGCTAATCATCTGTTAAAATACCTATTTCTCAATCAAGGGCTCTAAGACTTACATCTGCAAGAAAGTTTTCAGGGTTTGGGGGTTCTATTGAATAAAGCACTTGCTACTCCTCCCTAAACAGGATGTTAGGTGGTTTTATAATTGGTTAAGAGGTACCCCGTCAGTAAGGCATCCTAGCTCTGTACTTTTTGTTCAGAGGGGGAGGTCCAAAGGTTCAAAAGGAAGTGGTGCTGCTACCCACACAAGGCCAGATACTTCTGCCCGGAAAGGAGTCCAGCTCTACTAGGGGACACCCTAAGTGAGAGCCGGACAGGTTATAGACCTAGAGGATCCGCTGTACAATTTCCATGTAGAAATGATGCAGGAGAAGGCTCGATAGGCTCTTATGACCAAAGCCCAAGGACTGCAGCCCTATCAGGTCACAACCTGGGGCAGGATGGCTCAGAATCCACCAGGGGATGCCCTGCAATGTCCCCATTAATGGGCCAGGGATTGACCCAGGGATAGGCCTGTTAGGATCCCACAACTTAATTTTTGCTCCTGCCATTTACAAACCCATCATGGGAAATATCTCATTTATTCCTTCTGACTCCCTGCTTGGATGCATCTTGATTCACTGGAAACAGTTCCATCTCAAGGTCCTTCAGAAAGACCATCTTATTTTCCTGTGTACTAAAAAATTGCCTACATAGCTACTTGGGAGAAAAGAGATATGGTACCCTTTGGCAGCCTAAACTGTAACTCCATATTTCAATTAGATCTTAATTTAAGAAACAGGGAAAATGGGTAGAGATGCCTTGTGTTCAGGTCTTTATGGCCCTCTACCAAAGTCCTGATCTTTACCCTGGAACTAGTCCTCCTTCAGAAGCTGATGCTGCTGAAGACTCCCTCTTACCAGCTCCTCCTCCCCGCAGCTATCTCCTCACCAGCATGCTCAGTCAGTGCCCCCAGGAGATAAAGACTATTGCCTGAGCCTGCCCAATGCCATGTGTGAGTCTGCTTACCATAGGAACATGGATTCAGGGAACCCAATACCTAAGCCTGCCACCAGTCTATCCCTTCAAGAAGTGGCAGGTGCTGAGAGTACTGTCCAGATGCAGGACATTGTTTAAAATTATGGATATTCAACAATGCAAAGAAAAACTGGGTAGATTTTCTTAGATTTTTGAAAAGTTTGCAGATGGTTTCCATACTCTAACAGTGGGTTTTTAATCTTACCTGGTGAGATGTCCAGTTCATCCTGGTTTCTTGCTGTATAGTAGTAGAAAGAAACAGGATTTTTATTCTTTTATTCTATTTTAGGGTTAGGGTTATTTTATTCTATTTTTTTTAGCTCTATTTTTTATTAGTACGTATTTGTCATATATATTGATCACATTCAACATAGAGAATTTGCACCTGTACATAATATATCTTGATTTTTCTTTTTTCCATTCCCTTCTTCTTGCTTCAATTCTTTTTCCCATTCACAAAAGCTTTGTTTTCATTTTTCTCTTCTATTCTTTTTTTCCCTTTCTTTATTCCTCCTCCTTGCTCAGTTTTTCCCTTCCCATTTGAACATGTTCTTCCAACTTCCCACTATCTATCCTCTAATATGCTCCCTTTGGGTTTCTCACAGAAGAGAAACAATGTGATACTTAAACTTGTGTGTCCAATTTTTTTCACTCAAGATTGTGGTCTCAAAGTATATCCATTTTCCTACAGATGACTCAAGTTTATCCTTTATGGCAGAGTGGCATTCCTTTATATATAAATACATCTATTCATCCTTTGATGGCCACATGGGTTGTTTCCAAGATTTAGCTATTATAAATTGTGTTGCTATAAACATGGATGTGCATATATCACTAGGTATGATGCTTTTAACTCTTTTGGGAAGACACCTAAGAGGGGGACAGTTGGGTCAAATGGAACCTCTAGTTTTAGTCTTCTGAGGAATCTCCATACTGATGTCCATAATGAGTGGTTTTGTTTTTTTGGTACTAGCAACTGAACTCACCACTTTGCACTTGCCAGGCAGGTGCTTACACCACTGAGCTAAATCCTAATGTCCGTACTGATTGTATCAATTTATATTCCCACCAACAATGGAGAAGCCCCAACCCCTCCACCTGAAAGAACTTATTATTGGTTGATTTCTTGACAATAGCTATTCTTTCTGGAGTGAGATGGAATCTCAGTATTGTTTTAATTTGCATTTCTCAAAGGACCAGTGATGTTGAGCATTTTTTCATGCTTGCTGTTTGTACTTCATCTGAGAAATGTCTGTTCATTTCAGATGCCCAGTTTTGTTTTGTTTTGAATTTTATTTTAAATATAGTAAAATCCAACAAAACAGAACAAAGCCAATAAAAACAAAGCAGTAAAGTTGGTACAGAACTTCAAAGCAGGATACTAGGAAAACAATAGTTACCATAATATATCTTGTTATTGTCACAATAGTTGTCCATTCCATCAGGTATAGCAAAATCAAACCAAAAAGGAAACAGAATAAAACTAATCAAAACAGAATATTGAATAAAGCAAAACAGTTATTCAGAATAAAGCAAAAACAGTGAGAACAATATTGGATTTCAAAGACAAGATAGAAGGAAATCCCCCATATTTACTACATTGCATACTGTCATCCTCCCAAGAGATGCTCAGACTGCTGGCCCCAGGCCTGCAAAATCAACCAAACTAGTGAGTTGCTTATGGGGTGGGGAGGGGAGAGGGTTGATTCTCAGCCCATGCACTGGTACGCTCACGGGAGGCACTGAATTTTCTCTTTCTGGAACCCTTTGCACTGCTTACGAGGAAAGCTGGCTAATTGTCTTCTTGTTGGATCTTCCCAGTCCCAGTATGGTGGGTTCTTGGGAGGCACTGATTTTTGTCTTCCTGGAATCTGTGCTGCTTGCACTGCTTACCAGGAAGGCTGGCTAGTTGTCTTCTTGTTGGATCTTCCCAGACCCACCATTGAAAAAGGATTTTTAAAGAGCTGCAAAGCTGGCTAATGATGAAGCCTTTACAGCTCCACCCAGTGATAATCAGCCAACTGCTGTGCTGTTTGGATCCCAAAAGGGGCCCAGGTGGGATTATAACACAGTGGGTGGAGAAACCAAATGAAAGTCATTCATCTAAGTCACTTTAGTGGGTATCAAGGCTCTGATGAAAATTCAGCTGCTTTTCAACTCTTGTTTGAAGAAGTATTCTGTAAATGTACTAATTTAGACCCAGAGAAGGTCAGATTATCCTAGAATAGAATTTTATTAATCAGTCATCTCCAGATATTAGGAGAAAGCTCCAAAAATTCCAACAGAACCCACTAAAGGGAGAAGTCATTTGATTGATGTGGCTTGTTCAGTCTTTAATAACTATGATGAAGTAGAAGACAAATGAGATGAAAAGAAATAGGCTGAAGCCATGCTTGCCCTAATTGATGAGGCTCAGGATAAAGCCATACTGCTAAGGGAAACCAAGGTAATCTAGAGTGATAAAATCAAGTCAGAGTGCTTCAGGTGGAAGCAATCTGAGGAGTGCCCTGTAAAACCTTCAAACCCTTGTTAGGTCTGTCAGAACACGGAAAAATGATTTGCATTGGAGGAAGGACTGCCCTTGTTCCCAGAGAAGGATGAGGTTATCCACCACCATGGAAGCCAGGGAAGAATGCTTGACAGTGAATGATGATGCCCTAGGCAGCCTTCTGCACAAGCTTATTTCCATCACTTTACAGGAGCCTCAGGTAACTCTAGAAGCAAACAAATTATATTTCTCTGTGATACTGGGGTGTCTTATTTAATTCCAATTTTTATTAGGGTGAGTTTTCATCCCATTACAAATTTGTTGTGGGCCTTGAAGGGGTTAGCTGGACAGCTTTATTTTATCCCTACTCTAAGCTGCTGGTTGGAAGATTTTCTTTATCAAGCTTCCTTTATGATGATACAAGAGTGCCCCATATCAGTAATTGGAAGACATATACTCTTCCTACACAAGGCCACTCTGACATTCAAGTCTCTGGCAACCTATGTTCTAGTTGCTATAGACCCAACCAGTCTAACCCCATGGGGTCTGATCTCTCTGCTGGGAGTTGATCCTCAACATGGTACGATGGTAGTCTGTGGAGGGTTGTTAGGGTCATCCCAGTAATTCAGCTGAATGACCCTCACCTATACCTTCACAGAAGATAATATTACCTTAAGAAAGAAGCTAGGCAGGGGCTAAAGCCCATTATTGATAAGCTTTTGCTTACAGAGTTACTGGTGCCATGCCAGTCCCCATGCAGCACACCCATTTTACCAATAGTTAAACTTTCAGGAGAATATCACCTAGTACAAGATTTCAGAGCCATCAATGAGGCAGTGGTACTTACTCACCCATTAACAGAAGACCCATACACCCTTTAGCACAGATTCCAGGAGGCAGAAAATGGTTTTGTGTCTTTGATCTCAAGGATGCTTTCTTTTCTATCCCTGTGTATTCTAACTCAGTATTTGTCTTTGAATTAGAAGAGCTTCAAACAGGACTCTGCCAGGAGTATACTTGGAATGCCTTGTCTCAGGGTTTGAGGGCCCTGCTTTTTTTTGTATGGGCCTTAACTTAAGACCTGGGCCTTAGCTAAAGTTTAAAAAGGGAGGCCTATTATCATCCCCACTCTTTCTAGGGTTCCACTGGGCCCTGGAAACTGGGCTCTGAATTTTATTCCTGCCCTTGGACTGACTTGGGTTTATGTATTGTTTTTAGTGTCCACTGGTTTGAAGACTGGGAGCTCTGCTGTTGAGGTGGGTATAGCCAGGCTGAGTCCACATCCCTGCAGGTTTTGGGGGCAGAGGAGGAAGGGGACTTCCCACTTTGTTTGCTGGCCTTGCTTCCTCTCCACTCAGCATTGCCTGGTCCTCTGTGCATGTCCCAGGCATCCACCCCTGACCTCTGCATGTGTGCATATGCATCAGGAACCCTGCGTCTTTGTCCTCCTGAAGGAACTTTCTGGCACTTCCCAGCATCCTCACCTTGCACTGTCCACCATGTGTGCCCACAACACATAGGCCATTTGGGATTCCTTTTCCTTGTTACTCTGAGGCTCCCTGGCCCACTCCTCCTGCTTTTGTGGAATGTCTTCTCTAAAGGGTCCCTGAGAACAGGCCTGCTGAGAGCTGTGAACAGTTGCAAACATCTGTTGGAATGTGGATTCCAGTTCCATGTCTGCCCTCAGGCTGTGTGGCGTTGCCCAGAACCTTCTTGTTCCAGCACTCTCCACCCAGAGTTGGTGCCCTTCTGAGCCCTGGCATTTGGTGTGAGCACATTGTGCTGTCCCCTGTGTCTGGTGATTCCCTGAGAGTGCAGTCCTGGCAGGTGGCTCAGGACTCTGCCGGGCAACATGTGACCTGCTTCTGGCTGGGTAACCCTGGATCTCAGAGTCTTTTGTTTAAATGTGCCTTGAAAAGCATGAAATTTAATTATGTCAGGGACAGTGCAAACACTTGTGCAGCCCCCATGCATGCTGGGAATGGAACCCACCACATAGCTGACCCACCACATCTCTGCTGCTGCCAGATGTCTCTATGTCCTTTTCTGTCCTTGGACCCCACCGCAGATGTTGTACTGCAGGCCGTAGCCTTAGGTAAGGAGCCTTGGAAGCATGGCGAAGCCCATGGACCACCCAACTTTGCCTCCTGAGTTTACAGGAGCCCTTTTGTGTCTCCCAGGAAATAAGACCCCTGTGTGGTCCGCCTCAAACCACGGTAGAAGCCTGTACCTCCAGCCCCCACTCCCAAGGGTCAGAGCAGATGCCCTACAGGGGAAGAAGAATCTTTGGCTGCTCTGGGAGCAAGAATTTTTGAGTGATGTGATAAAGTGAGGCTTGGGAGTACAACACTGATGCACCCACCTACTATTGGTGGGGGGAGAAGTGGAGAGCACTGTGAAAAACTGCTCCCAAAGGTCCCAGCCCACTTCTGTGTGCATGGCTCATTAAGAAACCCTCAAAGGAGGAACACAGCTCCCTTGAACTCTTAGATCAGATAGTGCGAGAGTTCCTATGTCCCCACATAGGTAGGCCCAGCACCCTGTTCTGCAGAATGTAACCATAGAAGACAGACCTTTCTCTTTTAGTGCCTGTTAATGATTTTGAGGGACCAGGTCTCTTGTGCTGGTATAGTACAGTGGGAGCTGGAAGACCATTCTCTTTCCACCCACTTGAGTTTGTGAGGCATGACAGGGCCAATTTCCCTTCCATTGTTACCTGCAACTTAATCAGAATGAACTCTGGAGCACACATGCTTGTTCCAGCACCTTGTTAAACATTTCTGTCAATCTTACCTAGAGACCCAATGAAAGGGACCCAGGCTGAGTTGCATCTTAAAAAAAAAAAAAAAGAAAAAAGAAAGAAAGAAAGAAAAAACCTGATTTATTTGTATGTATGTGCTTTTTACTTTCCTGTCATCATGGCATCATTTTTGTTGCCACATTTTTCTCAGCACCAACCTGTCCTGAGTTCTTCTTCCCATGATCTTCAATAAATGTAGCTGCATTTCTTTTACCATGGTTTTAACACTTGCAATTATTTGCTCCTGTAACACAGGAGCTTGGACTCTATCGGTGAATCCATCCCACTGTATCAATTCTCCATCTTTTCCTTCCTGGCCACACTAGCCTG
Organism: Dasyprocta punctata; assembly: GCA_004363535.1. Lineage (NCBI taxonomy): Eukaryota > Metazoa > Chordata > Mammalia > Rodentia > Dasyproctidae > Dasyprocta > Dasyprocta punctata. The sequence continues at coordinate 65,379 of RJWM01008787.1, forward strand.
AGGGTTGACAGAGGCTCTCAATGAGTACATTTTTGTCAACCTATTTTGCCTCAAAAATAACAGATCAGCCTCACAGTGTTGTTGTAGTTGTTCTGAGTATTGAATTGAGGGTCTTTCTGCATCCACTTTTGTTTTTAATTTTGAGACAGGGTCTTAAGAAGTTGTCGAGTTGCTGGGTCTGGCCTCCCAGTGAGACAGAAGAGGAGTGCCTGGCTCTCTCATTTTCTCCTGCTGGCTGGGGAGAAGCATGTGGCTTAGCCAGAGGCTGTCTGTTCCTCCTTCTTGCTTCCATTTGCTCCCCTTTGCACCCTCTGGACTGGGACAGTTTGGTTCAGTATTATTGCAGGCTATCTAGCTGTGTCCTCCCTGGCTATCAAACTGCTATTCTCCACTCCAACACGAGCATAGCCAAGCAGCAGTTCCCCTCTCACTCTAGTCACTTCAGTTGCTACTGTTGCTTTTTTATGGAAAAAAAAGTAAAACAAAATTTCATAACAAAATAATAGGATCATAACAATAATTAATAATTCATAACAATAATTAATGCATTTCATATTGTTATCTTTTAAGTAATTACTCAGAGTATAAAATATGGTCATAAAAATTCTCCAATTGATATTTGCATGAACCTTCCTTTTCCATGAACTAAGAGACACTAGTAGTATAATAATATCTTGCATTTTTCCTTTTCCCTTCCTTTCTTTCCCCTGTCCCCCATCTTAGTTCCTTTTTACTTTTGAACAATTTATTCCCATTTCACAGTATCTACTGTACACTTTAGACCTTATTTATTCTTTCAGTTTCTCATGCCAGGGAGACAATATGATGTTTACACATGTGAGTCTGACTTATTTCACTTATGAGTATGGTCTCAAGTTGCATCCATTTACCTATAAAAGTCTCAAGTTTATCCTTCTTTATGGCTGAGTAGTACCCCATTATATAAAAATACCACATCTCTTTTATCCATTCCTCGGTTGATGGACATTTGGGTTGTGTCCACAGTTTAGCTATTACAAATTGTGCTGCTATAAACATGGGTGCACATATATAGTCATGGTATGATGTTTTAAATTCTTCTGGGAAGACACCCAGAAGAGAATAGCTGAGCCGAATGGGACCTCCAACCCTAGAGTTTTGAGGAATCTCCATACTGATTTCTATAGCGGTTGCACCAGTCTGCACTCCCACCAACAGTGGAGAAGGTTTCCTTTTTCCCCACAACCCTACCAGCATCGGTTACTGGTTGATTTTTTGATGATAGTCCTTCTTTCTGGAGTGAGATGGAATCTCAGAGTTGTTTTAATTTACATTTCTTGAATGACCAATGATGTTGAACATTTTTTCATATATTTATTTGCCATTTGTATTCCTTCATCTGAGAAGTGTATATTCATCTCAGATGCCCATTTTTGGATTGGGTCATTGAATTTGGAGGTTATGATATTTTTCAGTTCTTTATAAGTTCTAGACATAAGTCCTTTGTCTGAGGGACAATTGACTAAAATATTTTTCCACTCTGTGAGTTGTCTTTTCACTCTGTTGGTGATTTCTTTTGATGTACTAAAGCTTTTTAATAAGTTGAGATCCCAGTTGTTGATTCTTTGAAGTATTTCCCATGCAGTCTGGGTTTTGTTCATGAACCCTGCCTACACCTATGTCTTCAAGATTTCTACCTACTTTCTCTTACAGTAGATTTAGTGTTTGTTTTTAAAAAACAACATGGTTATCTTCAAACAAACATGGTTATCTTCAAAGTAGTTACTCAAAGTACAAGATATAGGCATGAAAAGTTGTCCAAATAATATTAGCAACTGGGCTGGGGATTTAGCTCAGTGGCACAAGCACATGTCTGGCAAGTGCAAGGTTGTGAGTTAGATTCCTGGTACCAAAAACGAACAATATTAGCAAAAATCTTTCTTTTCAATCAAGTGAGAGAAATTTGTATCTTGTATAAATATATTTTTTTCCTTTTCCCTTCCTTCTTTTCTCTTTTCTCCCCGCTCAGTTTCTTTGTCCTTTTGAGCAGTTTCTTCCCATTTCACAATATCTGTCGTATATTTTGGATCTTATTTACTCTTTCAGCTTCTCACACTAAGGAGACAATATAATGTTTACACATGTGAGTTTGATTTATTTCACTTATAAGGATGGTCTCAAGTTGTATCCGTTCACCTGTAAAAGTCTCAAGTTAATCCTTCTTTATGACTGAGTAATACTCCATTGTATAAAAATACCACATCTTTTTTGTCCATTCCTCAGTTGATGGGCATCTGGGTTGTTTCCAAGATTTAACTATTACAAACTGTGCCACTATAAACATGGGAACACATATATCACTGTGATATGATGTTTTTAAAACTTCTATGTCTCTTGAGGTAGGCGGAGCGTTGTGAGTTCGAGGCCGGCTTGGGCTACAACGTGAGCGCAAGGCCGGCCTGAGCTACATAGTGCGACCCTGCCTCAAAAAAAACCGGGGCCGGGAGTTTGGCTCAGTGCCTTAAGCGCCTGCCCTGGCAGGCGCGAGATTGTGAGTTCGATCTCTGGTGCCGAAAACAAACAAACAAACAAACAAACGAAACTTCTATGTCTCCTAATACTGCAAGTCTGAGTTCAAAGTCATTTTCTCCAGGAAAAGACCTCTCCCCTACCTGAGCAGACTTCTGTTTCTTTCACAGTTCCTTTATTCCTTGCCTTTATCATAGCCTGAATGGGTTGATAGCCAAATCTTTCTATTAAGATAATTATTCCTTTTTAAGCAAACATTTACTGAACATCCACTAAGGGCTGGGCACTCTTATTTATTTATTTATTTATTTATTTATTTTAAAGGGAGTAAAATAGAACAGTAAAATGAAACAAAACAAAACAGTGATAGGACAGTAGGAAATCCACAATTGTTGCTATATTGCATATTGTTATCCTCTAAATAGTTGCTCAGACTACCGACCCCAGGTTTGCAAAGTCAATCAAACAACACAAATGTCAGGTTGCTTCCCTACTTCAGGTATTGTCATCTCAGCCTGTGTTCCATCCAATTGCTTATGGGTGGGAGGGGCAGAGGGTGGAGGCAGCTTCCTTGCTGGTTTTCCCCATCTGGCAGGGTTGCCACTGGTGTACAATGGGCTACATGGCTTCCTTGCTGGTTCTCCCTGGCTGGCAGGGCCACCACTGGCAGACGGGGGCTGCGCTACTTCCTTTCTGGTTCTCCCTGGCTGGCAGGGGCTCCACCAGCACACGGTGGGGGTGGTGCACAGCTTCCTTGCTGGTTCTCCCTGGCTGGCAGGGTCACCACCGGCACATTGGCGGGTGGCATAGCTTCCTTGCTGCTTCTCTCCAGCCAGCAGGGCTACTACCCCTGGTTTTCTTATTTTTGCTGGATTTCTGAATTCTCTCTCTCTATGGGCTTCAAGTCTCATTTCATGGGACCTGTGTCCATGGGACCCACCTCCCTCCTTCTCTTCCTCATGCTGCTGTATTCCAGGGTGTTAACACCAAAACTTGGAGAGGATTTTTTCTCTGTTGCTCACTACTCTGCCATTTTCCCAAAAGTCTTGGGCACTCTTTTTCTAGTGTTTCTGTTTTAATATTTAGATCTTAGTTTAGTCCAAGGTAATGGACATGGGTCTAGTTTTAGTCTTCAGCATGTGGAAAGGCAGTTTTTCCAGCACCATTTATTAAAGAGACTTTCTTCCAGTGAACATGTTTGGCCCCTTTACCAATGATAAGGGAGCTGAGTGTGTTTGTAGTTGTGTCTGTATCTTCTAATAGGTTCCACTGATCCTCAGGTCTTCTTTTATTGTCAGTACCATGCTGATTTTATCATGATACAGTTGCATTTTTGAGTATACAAAGGGCTTCCTGCCTTGGCTAAGGTCAAGAAGGAAGGCATCTGGGCCCCTTATTTACATATTCAACATTTACAACATGCCTTCCAGAAGATTCCTTAGTTTCATCTCTTACCCTCAATGAAATGGGCCTGCAAGCTACTACATAAGTAGTATTCCCAGGAACTTCTTGGGTTGTAATCTAGGAGGGCTCTCTCCTCTGTACTTCTTTCCCTGTCCTGAAGCACAGGTCCTGGCTTCAGGACACACTCACTTTTGCATTTCTGTAAACCTGCTTGTAATTTGTTCCTCAGGTAGTGTGGGCTCCAGAAGTCTGGTACATCTACTAAGGAGTTTTATTTTGAGTAGAATGAACAGAGAAAATAAACACAACTGTCAACACTGAAGAACTTCAAGACCAGCAGCCAGTAAAGACCAGCAGCAGAGATGCAGCACATGATTAAGTCAACCTATAATATTCAGCACAAACTGGCATTGGACAGTGATAGCTGGCAGTGATAGAGACACAGCACCCAGGAGAGTTGATCCATAGTGTTCATTACAATCGGCATCAGATGATGACAGCTGACATCGACAGTGTCCAGCAGTCAGCTGTGTCAGTTGTTGGCATCCAGCATTACCTGGTATCATTTGGTGACATCAGGAGTGCTAACACAGCTGCACTTTATCAATTCATGATTTTCATTTGAATTAAGCAAAAGAACCCCGAGCTGGTTGGCAACACCATTATGATCTTCCTGCTTCAGCATCCCAGAGTAATTGCATTATAGCTCTGTGATGGCACACTTAGCTCAGAGACTTTTAACTTTTTTTTTTGAGACTTTTAACTTTGTTTGTGTTTTTATTTTCTATTTTTAAAAACAGAATCTGTCTGTGTAGTTCAGGCTGGCCTAGAATTTGTGTTTTTCTTGCTTAAGGCTGGCATTTTGTGTATGTACCACTCTTGTGGTTAGATCTAATATGCTAAAAGTCTTGTGTCTATAGGTGATTTAGGAAGGTAATTGGATCATGGTGGCACTGTGCTCATCAGTGGATTAATCTATTTTGAGTACCTGGCTGAATGTTTTATATGAGACAGTTCTGGTGAAAGGAGGTGGGTATCAGGGGAAAGCACCTGGAAGGCTATATTCTTGTCCTTGGTTTCTCTTATTCTCTACTTCCTTACACCATACTGCCAGTCATTTTCCTCCATTTTCTTTCACCATGTTGGTTCTGCAGAAGCCTGCTGACTAGGGTTGGATCTACTGGAACAATGAACCAAAATAAACCTACACTTTTATTTTGGGTATTGGTATTGCATGTCAGTGATTAATACAGACACTATGCTTAGATCTACCTGAGGATCTTTATACATGTATTTACTTCAGGAATGCTGTGCTTTAGCTCCTGATATGCTTCCGTCAATCCCATATCTGCTGAATATACCCTCTTTAAAGAAGCCTCCCCAGATTGCACTGTTTACATGGCATCCTTCATAATTGTCTCCTTATAATGTTTCATTTTTCTTTAAAACAAACATATCAATTTGTGTTTTTTTAATTGATACTGATGGAAGTTAAATTAGGACCTTGCATATGCTACATAGTCTAGCACTGAAGTACAACCATTACTGAAACCCCCATGGAGGGTTCTGGCTTGCCACCCATCAATATGGCACATGGATGCAAAGTAAAGACTAAGGGGAGGACTTCCTCCAAGATGGCCGCCCAGATGACACCGTGAAAGGGAGGCTCCCTGAATATACCATCAAAATGCTGGAATATAAACTAATATAATAACAGAGAGAAGGAAAAAAGAGGGAGATGGGTCCTCTGGACCCAAGAAGAATCTAAAACGAGAACTGTAGCCCATGGAAAGAGTAAAAGAATGAAATAAAGGCAG